>OVAN01006945.1:0-20415 GCA_900406275.1 Anastatica hierochuntica | reverse complement strand
GATGATGGATTCTTCATGCTTAAATGGTGAAGAAACAAAGAGAATCAAGAGAAAATTGCATGTGGAGAAGAGATTATATGTAAATATTGCGCCATTCTGACGACAATTGAAAGAACAAGAAGAATAAGCTGCCAAGGAGACTAGTTATCGACCCTGAGGTCGACAGTGCGGCACCTTGGGTCGATAGCTGCCTTCCTTGGCAGCTTTTCTGCCCAAGGTGAGCTACTGCCGACCCCTAGGTCGATGGTAGCCCACGTTTGGGCGACGACTGCACACCTTGACGTAAAAAACTGGTTCTAGGGCACCCTCTCAACCCCTTTTAGTATAAAATACATCCTCTAAGCCTCCAAGAACATTTGGACTACCTAAGCTATTTTTTATGTGTTCTTGTGTTTCTAAAAGATTTAAAGATTTGTAAACACTTTGTGCTTAAATCTCTTTAAATCATTCATGTGTTTGTCTTCTCTTTAATCTACTGTTCTTTTTTGTTCTTCATCAAGTTTCTTCCTTTTTCCAAGATTCTGTTGGGATTTTTCTTGGATCTTCTTGAGTTTCTTTGCATTTAATCATCTCTTCTCTTCTCATCTCTTCTCAATTTCTTCTCACTTCAAGCATGGATTCTCAAGAAGCTTGTGACACTTCTAGGATTTCCATGGGTCTTAGTCAGTAGAGAATATTAGATTTTGAGATATGGTAGTTTAAGGTTAGATATAAGGTTGTGATGGATATTAGACTAGATTTTGGCACAGATTCCTACTAGATTTTGTTTAGATCTTCAAAAGTTACATGCTTACTCATTGACGCCTAGAAAGTGTTTGATGAAATGCTTGAGAGAACAAGGTCTATGTTTTTTACTTTGAGCTATGAGAGTAGTTTGCCCAATGGAGACATCAAGGTTTTAAATGGTTAAAGGGACTAGTTATTTACTATCAAATACATGTTTAGATAGGCAACAAACGAGAGTTGATCCTTGTAATGTGTATAAGTGAATAGATCTTCGCCATGAAAGTGGGTAGATCGATTAAGGAGGGATCCTTGGCCTAGGAATAGCTTCGATCCTCTAATAAAGTCTAGAGAAACCCAATTGCATTCTTGGATTTAATTTTAAAAAATCTACATGTCTCAAGATCAATTTCTTTCATCTTGAATCTTGCATTGTTTGTCTTGGTTTTGCGAAATAGCTAATTGCTTTAACCTTGTGCTTTCTTGCTTGGTTTATTCATTGCATATGTGATAGTTTGTTTAGGTTGTGTTAGCATTTAGGTAGTATTAAGTCTCAACCATCACTCTCTTCCTATTTTCTTAGCTTAGGAGATATTGTGTATTCCTAATGCTTGAGTCTCTAGTTCTCATGGGTTCGACCCTTAAGTACTATAATCGACATAACCATATACTTTCGGTTTAATGAGGATTGTTAGTTGATTAAGGTTTATAAATTTAAATCTTGAAGTTAATCACTAGCGAAATCTATACTCATCATACGCGGGGCTCGGTGCCTTCCAAGTTAACAAAGAAAAGAATGGTGGCTCTCCTGCATCCATTGGCTCATCCGTGAAGATAATGAGTTCGAATTGTCAAGGCTTGGGAAGCGACTTGACGGCGGATATTTTAAGAGATTTATGGAATACGTTTAAGCCTGCTATTGTATTTTTATCAAAGACTAAATTGTCTTCTTTTAATTTAAAAAATTTCATATGCAATTTGGTTTTAATAATTTGTACACGGTTGATCCATTGAGATTAAGTGGTAATCTGGCTATTTTTTATAAAAATAAAATAAAACTTGATGTCTTATCTTCTAGTAATCGCATAATCGATGCCAACGCATCTATTTATGGTTTTAAGGTTTCAATTTCATCTGTATACCGTGAACCGGTAGTGGCGAATCACGCTTTCGTATGGGAAAAATTAATGGAGATCGAAGATATCAGAAATAAACCTTGGTTGATGATTGGGGTTTTGGATGAATTAACCAGAAATCTTGAGAAAAGTGGAGGCATAATGAGATCAGCGACATCTTTTGTCCCTTTCAATCATATGCTAAATCATTGCGGAATGCATTAATTTCCGTGCGTAGGAGATCAATTATGATGGAAAGGTACGAGAAATAAACAAAAGGTGCGATGTAAGTTGGATAGAGCGGTCGGAAACGAGGACGGGCATAACGTCTTTGGGCATTTGAAAGTGGAATATTTGGCGAAGATCGGATCGGATCATCGTCCAATTTTGTTAAAGTTTAATTACAAAAATGAGAAGTTTTTCAATAACTTTTGTTTTGACAAAAGAAGGATCGGGAAAGAAGGTTTTGCGGAGGTTATAAAAAATGGATGGAAACGTACTTGGAATTTCAAAGAACTAGCTTTTGTTGAAAAAATTCGAAATTGTCGGAACTCGATTTGCTGGTGGAGGAAAAATAATGTCCCACAAGGTAAAGAAAGAATCAACGCTTTAAAGGCTAAGCTGGAAGAAGCTCAAAATGATGATACGGTCTCCCAGGAAATCATTGTGGACATTAAAAGGAAACTCAAAGACGCTTACAAAGATGAGGATATTTACTGAAAACAAAAAAGTAATAATTTGTTATTAAATGAAGGGGATAATAATATGAAACTTTTCTATGCATCAACAAAACAATGGCGGACGCGTAAGCAGATTTCGGGACTATTTGATTCACAAGAATCTTTGGAAGAATCACCAGAGAGAATGGAGAATATAGTGATTGAGTATTTTAATTAGTTATTTAAACCTACTGTGATCGGTGATTTTACTGGGGTTCGGGAGAATATGCAACCAGTCATTACGGAAAGAATGAACCAGATACTTGTTAAGGACGTAACGGAGCCAGAGGTGAGATTTGCTCTCTTTGCTATGCACCCGGAAAGGGCTCCTGGGCCTGACGGGATGACGGCTCTGTTCTTTCAACGATATTAGAGGGTTTTAAGGGAGGACCTCGTTAAGTTGATTCGGGATTTTTTCAGGTTTGGACGGTTTGATACACGTCTAAATGAGAAAAATATTTGTCTTATACCAAAGACGGATTAACCTAAGAAAATGAGGGAACTTAGACCAATCAGTTTATGTAATGTGGGGTACAAAATCGTTTCAAAAATATTGTGTCTCAGACCAAAAAAGTTTCTACTGTCTGTCATTTCAGAGACAAAATCGGCTTTTCTATCTGGACTACTAATTACGGATAATATTTTGATTGCTTAGGAGATGTTCCATAGACTATGCACGAATCAAAAATGTCGATATGATTTCATGGCCATAAAGAAAGATATGAGTAAGGCCTATAACCGGGTTGAATGGCTTTTTTGGAAGCGGTTATGCAAAAATTAGGGTTTGATTAGGTGTGGATTTCTATGCTAATGTGGTATATTCTCTCGGTGTCTTATAAAGTTCTTTTCAACGGTCGGGCAACGAGGAACATTATCCCTCAAAGGGGACTACGGCAGGGAGACCCATTATCACCGTATCTTTTCATCATGTGCACGAAAGTTCTGCTTGCGAATATTAAATGCAAGGAAATATATAACACTTTAATTAGAGTCATGATCGCGCAACAGAGTCCAGCGGTCGCACATTTACTATTTGCTAACGACAATCTCTTTTTCTGTAAAGCATAGGAGACCCAATGCCAAGCCATTTTAGATGTTCTATATGATTATGGGATTGCATCTGGACTAGTTATTAATTTTGATAAGTCGTCAATTATGTTTGGTCAGAATGTTCCCGATTAGATCAAAGCCTTAGTGAAGACAAAATTGCGTATTTCGACAGAAGGAGGCATGGATAATTATTTGGGAATTCCAGAAAGTTTGGACAGGCCAAAAAGCTAGATTTTTTTAACTGTTTAAATGAAAAGCTAGGAGAAAGAGTTAATGGATGGTCATCCAAATTTCTCTCAAAAGAGGGTAAGGAAATTCTGATTAAATCAGTTGTTCTTGTGCTTCCCAACTATGTCATGTCATGTTTTAAGCTTCCCCAAGGGTTAATATCATAATTGACGACTACGATTGCAAATTTTTGGTGGAACTCCAATGGATGTAACTGCGATCTCCATTGGGTTGCATGGGAAAAATTATGCATTTCAAAAGAGGCAAGAGGTTTAGGTTTCAAGTATCTAGAGGATTTTAATATAGCCTTATTGGCTAAACAATTATGGAGACTGATACAATTTCCAGGATTGCTGGTTGCTCGAGTATTACGTGGTAGGTATTTCAGTAATGTTCATCCCTTAAATGCTAGAAAACCACATTCGCCCTCATTCGGATGGGGGAGTATTTTTCAACTCAAGAATTGTTAAAAAATGGGTTAGGATAAGGATTGGTTCTGGAATCAATACATATGTTTGGCATGATCCATGGATACCGAATGAGATTCCAATACTGGCTTGAGGTTGAGACAGTGTCTGGAATCCTCGGTTACAAGTACAACACTTAATTGATGCTCTGACATGGGAGTGGCATCTACCAATATTTTATGAATTTATGGATCCAGAGGATATATAGTTAATTAGGGGTATCCAACCAAGTCGGACCCAAACTTCTGATGGTTTAGTATGGCACTACACTAAATCAGGCCAATATACGGTTAAGTCGGTTTATAAGCTTCTGAACTCGGAGGCGATAAATCAGATTAATAATAAAAGCTGGGGACCGGGCTTGGAGGCTTTGAAAGCCTTCCCATGGACGATAAAGTGTCCACTAAAAATTCAAAATTTCCTCTCGCAAATCATTACTGGGAGTTTTGTAGTGACGACAACACTAATTGATAGGGGATCTCTTGTGACATCATGTGTAAACGTTATGGTCTCGTTGAAGAGACAATCAATCATGTTTTTAATGTGATTCACTTGGCCGCATTTGGACTTATAGTAGGAACCCGACAAAACCAGAAGAAAACATAAGGACCATGGCGTGAAAAATTTGCATTTGCATTTTGGGAGTATACGTTTATTACCACTAATACGTTTTCTAAAATCTCATCAAGCTTTGTATATATGATTCACTCGTTTGTTTCTCTAGCACTATGGTTTGATTTCCCCATGTGTTCTGCGGATATCAACTTTATCTACAAACTCCAGCGGAGAAACTGTGCCCTGTAGCTGAAGGAGGTTTTTCAGTAGTAACCCATAATCTCCAGAAATATGCAAAATGTATGAAAGTGTTCTGTTATATAGAAAAAAAAATATTTATTGCAAAGTACGAATTTCAACCAATAAATCCATGAGTGGGAATATAAGAATATACAATCAAGAATATTAAATAAGGGAGGTAATGAGAATTATATTGACCTTCCTATAGGTGTTGATATCATTCAACATTGATTTATCGACTCTGACCCGCATACTGACCATATTTATTTGTTTTCTCATTCTACTCGTATAGAAAATCCACCAAGTTCATTTATGGAGACTTTCGATTAAGCACACTTTCATAGGTACATGAACATAAGGGTCATCTAAAACCTCACAATAGAAAAGGAGAAATCAGTTTTTCTCAAGAAAAGAATTTACACGACAACAAATGGATTGTAAAACCAGGTGAGCAGCCCCACTCAATTATGTGTTTTACAGGACGTTATCAGATTCATTGTCGCTGCTCTATTCAATTATGCAAAAAACAAAGAGTAGATTCAACATACCAAGGACGTTATGAGTATGGATGGCTCAGATGATAAGCTCAATCGTCATTGGAGTAATCCTAACCTCGAAAAAACAGTAACCATCCTCTATAAGTTCTCTGGTCAAACCCTCATTCAACTCGGTGAGAATACACTGCCAACAACGAACCTCAAAAGCTCAACACGGTTATGTCAACAGTTCAATTACGATGCAATAGGTGGATGATGAGGAGAAACAACAGAAGATGAATTGAGCTGTAAGTGCATAATGCATCTAGTTTCGCAATACTTGAAGATGAACAAATAAGGAAAGAAAGGATACATACCACTTGTAATTTACCCATAAGGTTATCCACAAAGTCATTAACTTTCCTCAGCTCTCCTTCTCATGCACCATGTCCCAAAAGAGTTAGCAGATTGAATCAACAAATCAACGTCATAATCTAAAACATAATGTTTGGTGTCATAAACATATTATACTAAGCATACAAAAAATAGTTAGTGAAACACTTTCCATCTTCTAGTGAAAAATATATGAACCGGAGATCGCAGCTTTGATTACCTAACAAAAATCCTACCATATAGTATCAAAATCATTGGTCTTCTGTGTTTCACTGAATTTTCATACCAAATGTCAAGAGTTGATTACCTAATAAAAGAAGCCGAATAATAATAATTTTTTGCGTGATCTGTAGATAGAAGTCATATCGCAATAGAAAAAGAAGAATGTCGTATCACTCTTGTCCATTTTCCAAAATATTTTCAACACAAAATCAGACAATGAAGGGATCTGTTTTCTTCAAAGATCAAACATGTTCTTACTAAGCTTAAGGAAGATGACAAACCGTAGAAAGTGAAATCTTTAAGCATTGGATTTTTTTTTTAAAAAAAAACCATTACGTTTTGGTCATCATCATCATCAGTATTATAAGCTCAAACATTATAAAGGAATCTCCTGTTGGAGTCAGACAGAACTGTTTGTCCACAAAATGAAAAAGTTTTATCCGAAACAATAATAAACTACTAAAAAGGGAACAAAGGAAATAATAGAAATCTTCATTATCCAATAATGAAATCCCATTTGCTCCAATAACAATAAATATAAAACTAATTTTAAAAAGAGCCTTTTGATAAAAAAACGAAGAAGAAAAAAGTGGTGAAAATTACCACAGTACACTCCTTGAAAGGCATGAAACTTTATCTTTGCTTCTTCTACAAACTCTAAATTACCCATTGACGAAAAAATATATGCATTACATCTCTATTTCCATAAAAAATTCCAATGCCAAAAGGAGAAAGCTTATGATCATACTTACGATCATAATATAAAAGTCACATATACCATTTCGAAGGTTATTATTGTGATTTTGAGCCAAACATAGACTCTTTAAATAGGCCTTTACTGTTGTTTTAATGATGGTTTCCTGCAAGTATTTTAGCATGAAACAAAGATAACAGAACAGGAGTTGCCACTCATCTTTCTGTGTGTTTGATGCCTACCTATAAGGGAAAATTGTTTCTTATCTGAGTAAATTCAACCTTGGTGAATATTTCCACCTTTTTGCTTGAATAGTTTTGTAACTTGTGTCCTGAGAAGCTGACTTTGAGCCCTCAGGCAATTCGACCACATCATCTTGATTGAGAAGAGTTGTATACACTTATTGAATAAACATATTTCGTAACCAGAGGCGAATGCAACTTCGCGGTGAAATCAAGAAAAGAATCATCATCATCGGCGGCTCGCACGTCATCTCTGGAATTGAGCGCATAACTTAAAAGAACATAATAAAAATCACTGGATAGCTATGGCTATGGTGTCTCTTGTGATGATGAGAGCAATTATAAGAGGAATTGTTGTTGTGGCAGGTAACTTCGATGCGTGTCTTGACGCGACGACAACAATCTCTAATTTCGGGCCCTTGAAACGTAGATTTGAGCCATTCGTAAGGAGATCTCAGCGATCTCTGTGCTCCTCTGCCTCTGATCATGATTCTTTTTTGATAACAGCGTTAGCCTAAACAACAGAGACCTAGATTGGAAAATGTAGCAGCGGAGTCTCACTGGTTTTATGGTGGAATCTCGAAAGTTTTTGATATGCAGGTTTCGATGAGCTCTTGTGTGGGATGGGTAAGGATTGGAGGCTTTATAACCTATGAGAGGAGGGCTTCTAAGGGAGACGAAGAGGTTGATCGTTAAAAGCAATAATGGCGATATAGGTTACAATTGGGAGAAGTCGGAATGGTTAGAGGGGGAGAAGAAGTTTCTAGTTGTAGTGAGCTTTGATGAGATTGAGCTCTTCATTTCTTTCAATGGGCTCATGAGATGGATTCAGAAAACTATATAAAATTTAGTAAGGAGATATTAAGAAATGACGTGTCAACTTCTAAAAACATTTGGTAAATCTGATGTGGAAGGCCTGAGAGACCATAATCAATAACTTTTAATTAGTTAGATATATTTTCATATATATTTGGTTGATCTCACGATCTTCCATTATCTTCCCGCAAACTCATGGGTGAAAACATACTATTGGACTTCACTTCAGAGAAATCAGCATTATATCTGACCGTTGGGTTATCATCGATGTTTATACCTCGTTAGGGTTTATAATTATCCATAGCAAGAGAAAATTTGGTGAAAAAAAAATGATTTAGTTTTTAAGTAGTGCCAAAATAACAATAATATAAAAAAGGGTGAATTACAATTTAAAAAAAAAAATAGGGGACAGAAAAGTAAAATCATGTTTTGGTGGTTTGAAAAATTAATTAATGATTTTTTTTGTATTCTCTTATAGTTATCCATAGTAAGGGTGAATTTGTCTAAAATAATAATATAAAAATGGGTTGAATTACAATTTTATTCCTAACCTAGAACAAATAAAAATAAAAAGAATTTTAGAGGGACAAAAAAGTAAAATTTTTGGGGGTTTTAGAAATTAAATAATTTTTTGATATATCAAGGGTGAATTTAGTGAAAATCCCAAAAATCTTATTTAAGTTTTTAGGGAGTGCCCAAAAAAAAAAAAAATGGGGTTGAAATACAAATTTACCCCAACCAAGACCAAAAAGTAATTCAATAAAAAATTTAGGGATTATAAAAAGTAAAAATCAAGTTTTGGGGTTTGAAAAATTAATTAATGGTTTTTTCATATATCTGTACAAATTTATAATATGGGTGAACTTGGTGACGAACCAAAAAAAAATATTTAGTTTTTCAGGGAGTGTCAAAAACTAATAATATAAAAATGGGGTAAATTAGAATTTCCCTTCCGCATAAAAAAGATTAAAAATTTTTAGGGGAACGACCTTCCATTTACGACACTATACATGATAAATTTGATGCGAGCAATAACACAATGGTGTTTTGAAAGAATTATATCAGACTTTCACATGATTTTAGTGATAGTATGCATCACTCTATATAGATAAATAACTAAATCTAGCTAATTTCTTAAATTATGATAAACATAAATGTAAATAATATATTTTTGGATACTGATAAATTTTCTAATTTAAGATACTAACATATTTTCTTAGATATATTGTCATCTCACGAGGTCCTAATTTCTTCTTGATTTATATAGCTTCGAGTATGTCTTATCTTTAACCATATAATTTGAAATTTTATGAAATTGTTCAAAATTCGTATGCCTTATAGTTTTGTCTAGGTGTTCTAGCTAAATTTACGAATCACATTAAATTTCTGTCGTATGGTCAAAAATATTTCGGATGAAGGATATCAAGATTCAAGAGTAGCATTTATAATTATATTAATAGCCAAAATAGTTCTTTGATAGATGGACACTATCCGACTCAATTCGGATGGGTAGCCCTGAAAAAAAGAAGAAGAAGGGACATGTAGTGCTTTGCAAAAATTCGGTTGATACAATGAAATCAGGTTAGAAAATTTACTTACATGGAGAAAGTAAAATAGTAATGTATGATCTAAATTTGGATCATGTGAGAGGTAGCCAATCTATTTGCTTTACATTCAATTTTGCCAGGTTTTGGCTCTTGTCCATGTTGCGTCACGGACCTTATCATGTTTCCTTTAATATATGTTGAGTCAACTTTTTTTACGTTAAGTCTACTTATATATCATAAAACCAACTGTTAAAAAAAATTATAGAATACTATATATTTAAGACCAAAGCAGAGGAATAAGACTGTGTTCAAATTGAATGTATTGTCTGTACATACAATATGTTTCGTAATGTATAATGTATCACCGTGAAATTATCCTCACCCTGAAACTATCCTCTTCTCTTACAAAAAAAAAAAAAACTATCCTCTATCTTCAGGACAAGTTTATCTATTTACCAATAGTTTACCCCATGTAAAAAGACATTGTAACTAAGTTTTTTTTTTGGTCACCTGTAACTAAGTATTTCTTTAAAAAAGAAAGTAAAGATTTTAGGTAAAGGATTTGTAATTTTGTGATTATCTCTATAATATTAAAAAGTAGGTAAAAGATTTGAAATTTTGTGATCATCTCACCTTGGCTAGGTTTGTCCTTTGATTGGTTTTAGGATTAATGATTATAATTTTGTTTTTCTAAATTTTAGGTGATGTTGAGTTGATCTATCGATCAAATTCAATGTGACAACGTACGATCATAGAGACTATAGAGAAAGTAGAGACCATCACATTGGTGACGACCTCAGTATTAAGGTGACTTCAGGTATCAATCTTCAATATATGAACTGAATTCTAACACGTGACGTGTCACGGAAGTTATAAGAGCTCAGTTTGTGATGCACCCTGAAAAAGCACCATGGTCAGGTGGGATGACGAGTCTATTCTATCAAAAGTTTTCGTGAATCCTAAAAGTGGGCCTACTTCATTTGGCTTAAAAAAAACTCTAATCATGATGATCACATGAATGATATATATATATATATATATATATATATATATATATGTATAAAAGATCACCCTTAAACACAAAATTATGGCTTATAAGCTTACGTAATGTGGGTTACAAGATTATTCCGAAAAAATCTGTGTTTAAGACTGAAATGATTTTTTCCATTAATAATATTGGAGATTTAATTGACATTTGTTTCATAGAGACTTGTTACAGATAATATTTTAATAACCCATCAAATGTTCCATGGGTTACGAACTCATCAAGTTTGGAGGTATGATTTTATGGCAATAAAGAAGGATATGAGTAAGGATTATTATCGAATAAAATGATACTTTTTGGAAGTAGTATTGGACACAATGAGTTTTAAACCATTGTGGATTTTCTGGTTGATGTGGTGCGTACGGTCAGGTCATCCAAGCTACTTTTTAACGCACAACCAACATATCATATAATACCACAAAGAGAACTAAGACAAGGTGATCCACTGTCCCCATACTTATTTATATTATGTACGGAAATATTAATTGCAAACATACGAAGGAATGAAATGGATAGGACATTAACTGGGATAAAATTAGCTAGACGTAACCCAACTATATCGTTTCGACTATTTGTCGAAGATAGTCTTTTCATCTGTAAAATCAAGGAACTACAGTACGCCAGGCCATTATGGATGTGTTACGAGATAATGGGACAATCTCAGAACAAGTAACTAATTTTGAAATTCTTTAATTACATTTAGTCATAATGTCCCTTTACAAGTCAAGGAACGAATGAAACAAATACTAGGGATCACTATAAAAGGAGGGACAGGGTCTTATTTAGGAATATCAAAGAGTCTGGGAGGTTCAAACAGTAAAAAAATTTTAACTATATTAAAGAGCGTTTAGGTGATCGTTCAATGGTTGGAAATCAAAGTTTCTATCAAAAGCGGGGAAAAAAGCTTGATTAAGGTAGTGGCTTTAGCGGTCCCCAGTTATTTTATGTCATGCTTCAGGCTCGCAAGAGTTAACATCGATGTTAACTAGCGCGATTTTCAAATTATGGTGGACTCCATAGGAAGTTACCGCGGTCTCCACAGACATTCATGATAAAAATTATGTATCTCAAAGAGGAAGGTGGTTTAGGTTTCAAATAACTGGAGGAATTTAACAAACTTTATTTGCAAAACAACTGTGGTGGCTTTATCAATTCTCAAATTCTTTGGGGCACGGGTACTAAAAGGACGTTAATATAGAAAAGTGCATCCCCTTTGGACGAGCGAACCATATTCATCCTACTTTGGGTGGCAAAGAATTATTTTCACAGAGGAACTTCTGAGGCAAGGAAATCATATAAGAATATGAGCAAGAATTAACATCTCAATTTGGAATGCATTATGGATCCCTGATGAGCAACCAATGCCAACTTGGGATCAAGGAAGTATTTGGCATCAAAATTACAAGATCCAATACTTAATAAATCCCATGACACTAGAGTGGCAGTTACCAGCTTTACAAGGGTTCATTGATCCAGTGGATATACATTGGAGGGATTTAACAAAGATGGACAAGCACACAAGATGGTCTTATATGACATTTTACAAAATCAGGTAAATACACGATTAAGTCAACATCTCCATGCATAAGAAACAAGAAGACTAGATAACTCTAGTTGGGGTCCAGGTTTAGAGGCCTTAAAGGCACAAGTTTGGAAGCAAAATGTCCATCGAAAATACAACTTTTTTCTATGGAAACTAATCTCAGGTTTTTTGGTAGTGACCACAAATTTAGTGAATAGGGGAGTATGATGTGACACTATGTTAAAAAATGTGGACTATAGGAAGAGACAAAAAAATCATGTATTTTTCGAATGTTCTTTAACTATACGAGTCTGACAGACATCAAAAGTTATAACGGGACAAGGGGTCTTTCCTGTGAGATCGATTTATGCTAACATGGACTATCTGTTAAGGAGAGATCACTCACGTCTACCAGTTAATGACTAGCATATGGTTTACCCATGAACTTTATGGTTCACCCAGAGAGCAAAGAACAAAAGATTTTTCAGATACTAAACTTAGGAACTAGATGAAATAATAAAGAATGCGGAAAGTGAATTCGAGGCTAGGGACCAAGTGCAACTGAAACAATCTGAAATGAATGGAGCATCATGAGTTATTGTCGAAGAGACAAAGAATATAATAAGTAGATTGGAAGGTGTTTAGAAAAAACAGGACCCTGCTTACATAAGGATGGGAAAACACTTTGTGTTGGAGCGAGAGGCGAGAGATGAAGTCTTTCATTACTACTTGCGGAGATGTAAGCATTGTTTTGGACGTTGCGAGTGTGATTTGATAGGAGTGTGAATGCCAACACTTTCAGACGGATAGTGCATATCTAATCAGTATCATAGAGAAGCAAGATGAATTGTTGGCAATCCACATATTCTTTGAAGAATTCCAAGGAATATAAAGACAGTTTCCAAATTTCTCTCTTACTCATATCCCTAGAGAACTAAACGTACAAGCAAATTGTTTGATCTGTGCCACTCGTATTTTATTTTATGATTGCACTTTTGTAGACATTTTCCTCTTACTTGGATTATCAATGTGGCAATGGCCTTCAAGTTATTGTGTGGTTGACAAAAAAATTGATGATTATAAAGTTGCGAGAAAAGATCTCATCACTAAAAAAATTCATTTGTTTACTTTAAACATGGATGACATATTTTAGAAATCAGGAATCATCTACTCATGTTTTAGAATTTTGTAAAATCATTTTATTCTCTATTTGTCATTTGTGTTAATTAGTCTTGTAAGGAATAGTAAAATGAGTATATTATGAATTATATATCAAAACTTATACTCGCTCCGTTTCATTTTATAAGTCTTTATAGATTTTTATTTTTGTTTTATTTTATAAGTCTTTTTGAAATATCTTTGTAAATCTTTGATTTATTTAATTCAAATATAACTGAAAAGATTTTTCTTATTGGTTGAATTATGTTTATTTAGATATAAATAATATTTTTTTTAATATAAAAAAACAAGATTCTTAATTTTCATTTTTTTTATCTCAAAATACCTATATAATGGAACGACGAGAATATCTACTTTAAAGATTATCTCAAAAAATTCTTAAATTAATTAAAAAATTTGGAAAACTACACTATTTTACTAACTCAGGGAATGTTAATAACACAATCAATATTTCCTAATTAAAACGAATCTTCATTTTTTTTTTATTTGAAAATGGTAGTTACAAGATTTTGGTGAGATTTTTTTTTAAAAAATTCTCAAGTAATTGTAAAAAAGTAATTTCTCATATATGATTTCTCTTGCTGGTTTATATTAAAATCTTATAAATAAAAAGTAAAATTTTAAATTTTCTTCACACAAAGGTGACATTTTGGATAAATGACGCATTTCTTCATGTTCAAGATAAAGGGCCTGATTGGAAATGATTGTGACTGTAGGCTTTTGCTGTAGACTTTTAAGACTTTTGGCTATAGAAACTTTTGGTTGTAGATAATGCGACGATTACTTTTAGTAATAATAAAATTTTGATTATTAAAAAAATTATAGAAGTTGTAACTGTTAAGTATATTTTTGTTAAAGTATAATTATATTGTAGAAAACATCAAAAAAATTATCATTAGATTTGTAAACCAAAAGTAAAAGAAAAAGTGTTATTGGCTAAATTATATTTTATTTGAAAGTATCTTAATTTTAACAAAAAGTTGGTTATTGGTCGATTATTTGAGAGTTTTACTATTTTTTAATCATAATTCATTTTAAATTAAGAGTTTATCTAGATGTATTTTTAATTGTTTTAAATTAAAGAAAATAATCTTACAACCATTTAAAAATCTCTTTAATGACTGTTTAAAAACACAAGTTAAAGATACAAAAAGGAGAAGTTGGAGTTTTAAGGCTGTAGAGAAAAATTAAAAAATAAAAGTATGATTGAAAAAATATTACTACAAAAATATTACTTATAACTTTAACACCAATCAACCCCAAAATTGGAGAAAACAGTTCCTATTTAGGAGGAATTTGTTAACGAACTAGCTAGAAGTTTATCTAGTTAGTAGAACTTTTAATTTGGACTAGTCTAGCATAAATAACATTAAAATCAATGTGTGGCTGAGATATTTAAAAAATGTTGTTTATCGGCCATTGATGTGGAGAATGATATGACGGCATAGACTCTCGAAGTATTTGATGTGGATTGCCATAAATGATTGACCTTGTCTTGCTACAATGCACAACGTGTTAGAGACATTGCGCCAGTGATGGTACCAAGTTTTGCTTATAAACCTGCCAAAACCACAAAATTACAATTTTTTTCTTATAATCGTAATATCGTAATTCTCGCCAAAACTAAAAAATCATGAGTATTTTAGTCTTTTTTGGTTATATTAAAACAAAAGTATTTTAGTCTTTATTATTACAATCATTCAGATGATCCATCTGGATGCTCTGTTCGTTTGCTCATTCAGATGGATCATCTGAATGATTGAAATAATAAAAAGACTCAAATTCCCTTGTTTTAATATAACCAAAAAGACTAAAATATCCATGTTTTTTAGTTTTAACGGGAATTACTATATTGCGGTTTATAAGGAAAAAAAATGTAATTTTGCGATTTTAGCAGGAAAATGTGATTTGCGGTTTTGGCGGGAAAATAAGATTTTACGGTTTTAGCGGGAGAATGTGATTTTGCGGTTTAGGCGAGAAAATAGGATTTTACGGTTTTTGTGGAAAATGTGATTTTGCAGTTTTGGCAGGAAAAATGTGATTTTGCAGTTTTGACGCAAAAATGTGATTTTATGGTTTTTACCCAAATATATGATTTTACGGTTTTGGCGAGAAAACGTGATTTTGCGATTTTGGCGGAAAAATGTGATTTTGCGGTTTAGGCGGGAAAATATGATTTTACGGTTTTGGCGAGAAAATGTAATTTTATTGTTTAGACCAGAAAACTTGATTTTGTAGTTTTGGCGGAAAAACGTGAATTTACGGTTTTGGCGAAAAAATGTGATTTTGCTGTTTTGGCGGGAAAATGTGATTTTGCGGTTTTTTGCGGGAAAATGTGATTTTGCGGTTTTGGCGGAAAAGTGTGATTTTGCGGTTTTGGAGGGAAAAAGTAATTTTGCGGTTTTGACGGCAAAACGTAATTATACAGTATTGGTGGGAAAACGTGATTTTACGGTTCTGGCGTGAAAACGTGATTTTGCAGTTTTAGGGGAAAAGGTGATTTTGCGGTTTAGGCGGAAAAATGCGATTTTGCGATTTTGGCGGGAGAATGAGATTTTTGCGGGAAAATGTGATTTTGCGGGTTTAGCGGAAAGTACGATTTTACGGTTTTGGCAGAAAAATGTGATTTTGTCATTTTGGCGGGAAAATGCCATTTTACGATTTTGACGGGAAAATGCGATCTTTCAGTTTTGGTGGCAAAATATGATTTTGCAGTTTTGGTGAAAAAATATGATTTTAGGATTTTGGCGAGAATGTGATTTTGCGGTTTTTACGGAAAAATATAATTTTTTGTTTTTGGTTGAAAAATGTAATTTTGGATATTTTAGTCTATTTATGTTTTTGGATGGATCATCTCCATTCAAATGATCCGACTAGGATCATCCAGATTTTTTGAAAATTTGTGTCTATTTTACAAAATCATTCAGATGATCCATCTGGATGCTCTGTTCGTTTGCTCATTCAGATGAATCATCTGAATGATTGAAATAATAAAAACACTCAAATACCCTTGTTTGAATATAACCAAAAAGACTAAAATATCCATGTTTTTTAGTTTTAGCGGGATTTACTATATTGCGGTTTATAAGGAAAAAAATGTAATTTTGCGGTTTTGGCAGGAAAACGTGATTTGCGGTTTTGGCGGGAAAATAAGATTTTACGGTTTTAGCGGGAGAATGTGATTTTGCAGTTTTGAGAGGAAAATGTGATTTTGCAGTTTCGACGCAAAAATCTGATTTTATGGTTTTCACCGAAATATATGATTTTACGGTTTTGGCGGGAAAACGTGATTTTGCGATTTTGGCGGAAAAATGTGATTTCGCGGTTTAGGCGGGAAAATATGATTTTACGGTTTTGGTGAGAAAATGTAATTTTATTGTTTGGACGAGAAAACGTGATTTTGTAGTTTTGGCGGAAAAACGTGAATTTACGGTTTTGGCGGAAAAATGTGATTTTGCTGTTTTGGCGGGTGATTTTGCGGTTTTCTGCGAGAAAATGTGATTTTGCGGTTTTGGCGGAAAAATGTGATTTTGCGGTTTTGGCGGGAAAAAGTAATTTTGCGGTTTTGGCGGCAAAACGTAATTATACAGTATTGGCGGGAAAACGTGATTTTACGGTTTTGGCGTAAAAACGTGATTTTGCAGTTTTAGGGGGAAAATGTGATTTTGCGGTTTANGATTTTGCGATTTTGGCGGGAAAATGTGATTTTGCGATTTTGGCGGGAAAATGTTATTTTGCGGTTTTAGCGGGAAAATACGATTTTACGGTTTTGGCGGAAAAATGTGATTTTACCGTTTTGGCGGGAAAATGCGATTTTATGATTTTGACGGCAAAATGCGATCTTGCAGTTTTGGTGGCAAAATGTGATTTTGCGGTTTTGGTGAAAAAAATGCGATTTTACGATTTTGGCGAGAATGTGATTTTGCGGCTTTTACGGAAAAATATGATTTTTGTGTTTTTGGTTGAAAAGTGTAATTTTGGGGTATGTGATTTAAGGTTTGACTCTAATTTTTAATTTTGCTTAGGGGTATTTTAGTCTTTTTATGTTTTTGGATGGATCATCTCCATTCAAATGATCCGATTAGGATCATCTAGATTTTTTGAAAATTTTTGTATATTTTACAAAGTTATTCAGATGATCTATCTCGATGATCCATCTGGATGATGTTTAATTATGCACTAAACGAGCATTATCCCGATGGATCATCTGAATGAGGACACGAACAAGCCCTAAATGAATCATCTCAACCTACTCCAACAGAGAGAAGTATTTTCATTGTCAAAAATGTTGTCTAACTGATGGGGACTACCAGCTCCAACATAAAAAGCGTAGAAATAATCTTTTGTCGCATTTTGAGCTGATCACGGAAAGAAAACCAACTTCCACTGTCGATATTGTCTGGACAAAATGGTAAATTCTTGGACATAGAATGAATAAGAAAATCACTTGTTTGGTTTTTCTCATGCCTTAACCAAATAAGTCGCCCTCTCATGTAAAGCAGATATGGTCCAAATGATGACTTGCCTCACTACTGATTTCCCACTTTAGGGTACATTAATGAACCTCTAACAAGGTGGAAATATTTGTGAATAATCTTCTCGGATGCAAAATAACGTCACCTTTAATGTTTCTCACTACCCATATTGCACCAAAAAGATTTTTCCTTTTTATTTAAGAGGTTCCAACATTACAAATGAGCCAAGGAGAGATAGGAGGAGTCCAAATTTTCTATTTTTTTTCCTACATAAAGCCTTCTTGATTCTCCAAGCGTTGTTCCACAACTTGAGCCTGAAACCAAAGTTCAGTCTCATCTCTAATCTTAGCCATAGTATCAAGCACACTAAATACTCTTCATTCGATGGCAAGACTATTTATATTTTTCCATAAGTACATAAAGTCCAAGGGAACAATCTTCCAATTTGAAAGTGTATTCCTATGTTTTTTTTTTTAATTTTTTCAACAGATAAGACATGTTCGCATACACCGACGAGTGATGAAGACCGCCTTGAGGATACGGAAATGAGGATAAAGCCCATACATGTCTAACCAATGAACATGTAAATAGTACATGATTTGGTGCTTCCCCATCCATTCCACACGCCTGACACAGTGGTTCTAACTTTATACCTCTTGCTAACATGTAGTTTAAAAAAAACAACGACGAGCTTAGAACTTTCCACATAAATGTTTAAATTTTGGAGTTGTGGTTAATGCCCAGACTTGTTCTTTGATGGAATTTAATTAGGGAAGAGTTGTAGCCTCTGAGATTAGTTCACTGTGCTTCAATTTATGGACCAGCCAATACTCATATTTCAGCTAGTAATCACCAGACCTATTATGAATCCAAAACACATCATCCTCTTTAGTCACACATAGTTGTTCTGCATAATGATATACACATCATCAGGATAAAAATGGTTCGTCCAACACTCTTTTATTCCAACACCGATATTCATGATCTATGAGCTCATTAACTTGAAGATAAATGTCGATTATGAGATTCATGATCCACAGTTGCCTTCAAATATCGTCATAAATCTAGGGGCTAATCAAAATTTGAGTGAATTTCCATTCCCCACAAGCATTTTAATTCCTGTTTCAACTAATGATCTTCCATAAACGATACTTCTCTAGGAAAAAGAAGGCTTGTCCCCAATATCAGCTTCTTATAACTCTAGTAAAGAGAGATTCTTTGTGCTTTGGCAGCCTCCATACTTGTTTCCTCAGTAAGGCTACAGTAAAACACTGAATATCTCGAAGTTCGAAACCTCCATATTTCTTTGACAGACAAAGTCTTTCTTAGCTAACGTAATGGATCTTTTCCTTGTGCTCCAAAGTTTGCCACCAGAAAACTGTCATTTCACTAGTTATAGATATACAAGTTGCTAGGGAAGTCGGAAGCAAGACATCGCATAAATCGGCATGGACATAGCCACTGCTTTGAGCATAATTTCTCTACGGCCTTGTGAGAGGGTCCGAAAAAACCAACCATAAATTATCTCCTTCAAATTCTTATGTATATAATCCAACATCTCGGTTTTTACTAGATGAAACATTTTGGCAAGCCTAGATATTTACCGACTCCACCTTTATTGTAGATTTTTATCTTATGTTGAATCAAATGTTTGATCTCATCTTTAACTTTTGATACAAATGTGATTGAGGACTTATCAAGAATAATTTGTTGACCTCAAGCTGCCTCATACAAATCCAAGATTGATTGTAAGGCCTCACATTAATCAAGCTGAGCTTTGGAGATGAAGAAATTATCATCCATGAACATCATGTGGTGTATTGTCGGTCCGTAATTTGAGAATTATATGTTGGATACTCTTCCATCTCTTTGAAACTAATTAAGCACATGCGACAATCCTTCAGTGCATAAAACAAAAAGAAAGGGAGACAAGCGATCCCCTTGTCAAAGACCTCTCGAAGGGTTGATCATTCCATAAGCCTGGTCTTTTAGCAGAATATAAGATGTTACAGAAGAAACGCAATTAATAATCCACATTATCTACCTTTGATGGAACTGATGTGTTAGTATTTTAGTAGGTTTTTAGTACGATTTTCATTCGAGATCTATGGTTTTTAGTATATATTCGGATTGTTTTGGCGCGGTTCTGTGTTCTTTGTTGTTTTTACAGGATCCGAGCTTGAATGTGCGAAAAGGAAGCATTTTGGATGGATTTCAAGCCTCGAAGGAAGTGTTCGTGCAAAGCTGGAAAATACCCTGTATTATGGACACAAACCGACCAATCCAGACAAGGATCGATTGTTCCCTATCCCGATATGCGGACCGATTTTACCAAGAACCACACCGAACTTATTTCGAACCGAATTTCACCTAAAAGACCTAGACTCGAGCTTTTCCTTTCATTATGCACTTTAATGGAGTTTTTGAGACTTTGAGAGCAAAGAGATTAAGATTGAAACCTAGGGAGAAGAAGCATCTTAGTTCTTCGATTGAGAAGCTTTCCGAACCCTCTTTTTACTCTTGTTTTTGATTAATATAATGATGCCTCTCTCTGATTTGATTTGTGTTGATTTTCTGAACATNTTAGGGATATTATCTAATGGATCTTCATCTATGGTTAATTGTAATGCATGAAACTGAATTATCACTTAGTTTTTGATCTTAGGTTGTTTAACTGATGGAAGGTGAATGTTTAAATGCCTGAAAG
>OVAN01006944.1:0-20415 GCA_900406275.1 Anastatica hierochuntica | reverse complement strand
AACACTTTCCAGGCATTAAATTACCTAAGTTCAGAAACTAAGTGATCAATTAATTACATGCATTACGAACAATCATAGATGAAGATCCATTAGATTAAATCCCTAATCATGCGATTATATATCAACAATTCATAAATCCCTATGTGAGAANATCCCTAATCATGCGATTATATATCAACAATTCATAAATCCCTATGTGAGAACCCTAAACCTAACGAACATACTACTCACTCATGGATATTGCAAAAACACAAATCAAATTCATGAGAGACATGATTGTATTAAGCAAAAACAAGAGTAAAAGGGTTCCGAAAACTTCTCAAATCAAAGAACAAAGAGATTTTTTCTCCCTAGATTACAAATCTCTCTAAGCTCTCTAAAACTCTCTAAAAGTTCATTATGAAACATGAAAAATGAGTCTAGGTCTTTTAGTTGTAATCCGGTTCGAAATAAGTTCGGTCTGGTTCTTCGTAAAATCGATCCGCAACTCGGGACAGGGATCTGCCGATCCAAGGACAAGGGTCAGTAGATCTTTGTCCAAATTTCTGGGTATTTTCCAGCTTTTCACGAACACTTCCTTCGACGCTTGAAATCCATCAAAAATGCATTCTTTTCGTACGTTCAAGCTCGATTCCTGTAAAAACAACAAAGAACACAAATCCGCGCCAAAATGATTTGAATACATACTAAAAAACCATAAATCTCGTGTAAAATACAGTAGTAAAACCACTAAGATACTGACAAATCAAATCCCCCAGAGTTGAATCTTTGCTTGTCCTCAAGTAAAGGAAACGAANTACGTTCAAGCTCGATTCCTGTAAAAACAACAAAGAACACAAATCCGCGCCAAAATGATTTGAATACATACTAAAAAACCATAAATCTCGTGTAAAATACAGTAGTAAAACCACTAAGATACTGACAAATCAAATCCCCCAGAGTTGAATCTTTGCTTGTCCTCAAGTAAAGGAAACGAAGACTATGCCTACGGGAAAAGAAATTCAAAAACCGAGTGGACTGCATACTTTCATAAAACCTTACTCAGCGCTACTTTTGCTAACCATAAAGACTCAGAACAGTTAGAACATTCTCCCCAAGAATCACTGTATAACCTCACAAACCCATCCATACTCTAAAATCTGGACCTGCAAACTTAGCTTCCATGTTAATAACTCTCTACATTCAATTAAGAAGGGAGTGAAACTTTTCACCAAAGAACTCATAATCAAGAAATCAGGCTAGGTATTCAAGGCTTTTTAGTGGTGGGTCTTAGAGTGTTTTGGGTATCAAAAATTGCGTCAAAATGCTAGACATTATGCAAAATCGCAGGAGAGAAAGAGTATATTGATATCCATGTCTCGTAACTACTCAAGTACAAACCACTAATCAGAAAATAAACCAAATATGTGAATCTAATAAACATAATACTATGTAAATCCTAATTTCTAAACATGATATACAAAAATTTAAATTTATTTTCGTTTTTTTTTTCAGAACGAAAATCTCGTTTAAATTAGCATATCAATGACGCTTTTGAACTCTAAAACTCCCATACAGAATAAAGAAATGCAACATATCCATCTAAACAACCTAAACACCCAACACCGAGAAATCAGACACTCAGGACCGTGTCTAAACCACCTAAAATGTTCAATCCTACCTAAGTAAATAGAAGGATCATGTCTACCCTATTCTCTCCATTGTTTTTTTACACATGTGTGCATATAAGATGAAAAAGAAATACATGGAGAATCAAGGAGATAAGGTAACGGTGTGGTGCCAGACTAAAGATGAGTCTGGTCACTCAGGACTACCGAAAAGGATTGTAGAAAAATGGGGATGTAATCCTGATTGATGGGATTTGAAGTTCCTCGATCAAAGCATTTAAAGTTCAAATTAGTAAGCCAAATAAAATAGATTTAATAACATTTCAGACAAAAGTCGGAGTTCTAGAGATTTCTGGTGGGGAGTTTGGTCATGAGTTATTCTAGATTGCCTGCGTTAAAAGTTCAAATGAAATGGTTAATAAACATATAAATAAAGTGCAATGAGCAGAGATAATAGTCTGAAATCATCATGAAACATAAACAATCCATAACTGACTCGATAAAAAACAAAAATCACTCAAACAACACCAAAAGAAAAAGAAAAACATCAATAACCTCCCCCAGACTTATCTCACACCGTCTGGGTGTGAAACAAATCCAAGGAAGGGGTAAGTATAAAAAGAAAAATAAAATCAAAACAAAAACAAAAGAGAATAAGCAAACTTACCTAAAAAAGTGTGATATAACCGTGTAAATAAGACAAGGATCGATCGATCAATGGACAGGGATCGACCGATCCCTGTCCGTCTGGTACATACTCATCCTCAACCTCCTGTGCCTTCATTTCATTGAGAAAATCTAATGCACCTCTGTTAGGGCAGGGATCTATCGATCCAGGGGCAGGGATCGATCGATCCTTATCTTTTTTTTTCTTATCGATCGATCCTTGTCTTTTTTTTTTTGATTGATCGATCGCTTCAGATGATCGATCAATTGCCAAATCTTGTAACTTTCTAAGGGCTTCTAAGACATGGATCGAACGATCCAGGGGCAGGGATCGACCGATCTCTATCTCAGACAATTTTTCAATCGTTTTCTCGCTTCGAACTGTGATAGCATTGCAGTACTCCTTCGGATTCTTCTTCGGTTTGGTTGGAATAACACCTTGGGGAGTTCTGTTGCGCGCAGAAGTCTGAGCAACCTGTGTTTCCAGCATCTTGATTCGAACACTCATAGCCTCAAACTTTCCATTGAGGTCACTGTACATGCTATCGACTTTCTGATTGATCTCCGCAACAGACTTAGTCTGATTCTCCAGCACTTGGTGATGCATTTGTTTCAGATCACTATCTTCAGAAGACGCAGAAGCTTGTCCTTGGTTATGATTCTGATACCCCGACTGATAGTTGTTCTTGAATCCTCTTGAACCAAACTGCTTCTGTTGATAGCCATTGTTCTGATTCATTCTAAAATCCGGAGTTGAAGACACTCTGATTCTGATTGTATGGCTTATTCTGGAACTGATTCTATTGTTTGAAACCTCTATTGCCGAAGTTTCCTTGACTTCCAATGTAATTCACATATGCTTGCCCACCATTCAGCTCCTCAGACATGTATTCCTGGTACATTTGCCCCATTTTCTGCTCTTGAAGCACAGGTGCTTCGTTCTGCTTAGTAATAAAGTTCACTCCCTGCTGATCTCTCCTCATTAACTCATTGAGCTTTGTCTGCAGATCATCAATTCTCTTCGCTTCTGATGTCACAACTCCTCTACCTCGATCATAGCCTGATCTACGATTGGCTTGACTATTCGCCATGTTATTCACCAATTGATAAGCTTCCTCCACAGTCTTGGTACTTAAATCACCATTGCTCGCGTTGTCCATAGCATTCTGATAATTCTGCTTAACACCATTATAGAAAATGATAAGGAGATTCCAATCTGAGAACCCATGATGAGGACAATCATTGAGGTATTCTTTGAATCTTTCCCAAGCTGCATGAAAGCTCTCAGCACCCAGTTGGTGAAATCCTGCAATCTTATTCCGCAGAGACATAGACCTTGACTTTGTGAAGAAAGGACCAAGAAAAACAGCCTTGATCTCATCCCATGTTCTTCAGAGAATCAGTCTCTAGGCCATTGTACCATCTTGTAGCCTTGTCATTCAGAGAGAAAGTGAACAACCTACATTTCAGAGCTTCAGCAGGCACTCCATTGTGCTGGATAGTATTGCAGATGGATTCAAACTTATCCAGATGGTGCATTGGGTTCTGTGATGGCAACCCATGAAACTGATTTTGCTGCACCAAGTTAATGAGACATGTCTTGATCTCAAAGTTCCTTCTCTCAAAGGGAGGCGGACGAAGCCCAACACGATTCGCATAGAAGGCCTACGAAGTGTCATATTGCGCTAGAGTCATCCTCTGTCGAGGTTGATTTGCGCCTTGTTGCCCCTCAGCTGCAACATTCTGCTGGCCAGCTTGCTCAGCACCAACATTAGCACCACCTCCAGCAGGTGGGTTAGCTCATGGAAGAGCTCCAGGAAAGAGAGGATTTTGATGAACTTGAATGGGTTCTCCCAAGTTGTCACCCATGGCTTGAGCAAACTCAAATTCTTCAAGAACTTCCAGCAACTTCTCTTTCTTCTTTTGTCTCTCTAGACGCGAAGGTTCAGGTTCGAATTCAGCAAGATTTTTGGTCCCTTGGCTTTTAGTTATGTAATTATTTTCTTACACTTATGCAATTAAACAACTTGAACCAACTAAACAAAAAAAAAGCAGAGAATAAACCTGATAACACCATTATTTTACCATTTTTCCTTTAGATTTTAGTATGTTTTATTGGTGTTTTTATGCAATTCTCAACGATTAGAAGTAGTTTTCTTCCATTTGTGGTATTTCAAGTCATTTCAAGTCAGCCAATGATATTTGGAGCTTTTTGTAGCTAATTGGAAAAAGTATGTTTTTGCACAGTTTTCGAGCATCAAAATTATCATCTGAGATGAAGGTCTTGTCCTCAATGGATTTTGATGAAATTGCTACAGGAGCTAGAGCATTAAATTAGCTTTCAAATCAAGGTTGCCTCCCATCATATGGAGTAGTATACAAATGTTTACACTAATATTACTGAAGACTGATCCAACTGTCTTGCAGATTAGGGTGCGTAGAAAGCCAAAAAAGGAAGACAATTTGGGGTTCGAACCAGACATTCTCCAGACTTAAGTGGATCTATTCAAGACCTTTCCTATCTTTTGTAAGTTATTGCTTTTTTTTTGAATTGTTTCATAGAATGATTGGAAACCAAACCCTCCTTAATTCGCTTAGATTAGGATGATTAGCAATGTACCCCATGTACATTTTGTATATATTTGCCAAATATCAAATGCATCGCAAACACTAAACACATGTAATTGGCTATTTAAAAGTGTTTATCTAAACAAAATTTATCATAACTTCAACCAGCTACGTGCAAAATACAATAACAAAAAAATGAAGTCATGTAGAAGAAATTCAAGAGAAATATAATGATGGGTTTTCCTATCCTACTACCCAATGACCATTCAACGATCGATTAATTTTTCTTGTAATTATCCACAATAGCAACTTTAGATGAACGCAATATGATTTCCGGTAAAGTTAAGTTTTCCTTTTGCATTGCAAGTCCACGTCTTTGACTCTTGATGATTTGTAAGAATTGTAGAGTTGTGATTCCGGTAAAACCTTTTAGAAATTTTTTTTGCTACATTTCAAATTCTACCGTCGTTTGAATAATGATCTAAAACCATCGCAAGAAGCTATATTAATTGTCCTAGGCTGCTCTTATTGAAAAGAGTAAGGTAGATAAAAGTAAAAAAGAAGGCTAAGGGTTTGTCAGCGCACATTTCCCAATAAAACATGCAACACATAGTTAGGAAAACAACACATAGTATCATCCATAGATGAATATGAAACTAACACCTAGGAATGTTGCTCAGCTAAGTAACCTGCAACATGATAGTTCAGACCCATAAAAACAAATGGAAGGCCACTAAGGTCACGCACACTTTGGCTGTGAGAACCAGAGCATGGATCTATACATTGAAATGTAAAGCGAGCCAAAGGAGGAGCAGTCTATCTTAACCGACAATCCACACACCCCAAATCCATACCAAACATACGATTGGCGCTTCTTCACAGTTGGACACCTCTGGAAAAGAAAATTGCTGGTGTCTTGCTGATGAGGCTAGATTTCGCTAGTGATTAACTCAATTTCAAGTTTTAAATTTCTAAGCCTTAACCACTAAAAATCCTAACTAACTGGAAGTATACGACTATGTCGATTGTAGTATTTAAGGATTGAACCCACGAGAACTAGAGATTCAAGCACTAAGAATATATAATATCTCCTAAGCTAAGCAAACAAGAAGAGAGAAAAGTGGCGGCACAAAGATAAATAAGAACAAGCAACACAACCTAAACACACTAAACAAGACTTAAAACGATGGAGAACTTGAACTTGGATTGGCAATTGAGAAGAGGTAATCAAATGACTAACTAACAATAAAGAAGTCAAACAAAAGAACTAGTCACAAAACCAAGGAATCATTACTAACCTAATCCACTATCTTGACAAAAGGCCATTTTCATATTGATTACATCCACTCAACTCTCGCTTGTTGCAAATAATAAATCAATTAAGTTCATTCTATCCTTAGACATCATTATCTAACCACCTAACCACTCCCTAATCTACCATTCCAAGATTCAATGTGTTCTACTCACTAAGGCCCATGGAAAGCCAAGAAGTGTCACAAGCTTCTTGAAAATCCATGCTTGAAGTGAGAATAAGATGAGAAGAGATGATTGACTGCAAAAAAATACAAAGAGATCCAAGAAAAATCCCAACTTTGTGAGAAAGGAAGAATCTTGGAAAAAGGGAGAAACTTGATGAAGAACATGAAAGAACAATGGATCTAAAGAGAGGAAAACACATGAATGATTTAAAGAGATTTAAGCACAAAGTGTTTACAAATCTTTAAATCAATCGTGAACACATGAAGAACACACAAAAAACACAAGCTTATGTAGCATAANGCGAAGGGGATTTATTTAAACAAAGGGGGGGGGGGTGAGAGGGTGCCCTAGAATCATTAAATCACGTCAAAGTGATCAAGCATCGACCCAAGGGAGGCTAGCATCGACCCCTGGGTCGATAATGGCTCACGTTTGGCAGCAAAACCTCAACTGAGGCTGGCATCAACCCAATGTGGGCTAGCATCGACCTCTGGGTCGTCCGAATGA
Organism: Anastatica hierochuntica; assembly: GCA_900406275.1. Classification (NCBI taxonomy): domain Eukaryota; kingdom Viridiplantae; phylum Streptophyta; class Magnoliopsida; order Brassicales; family Brassicaceae; genus Anastatica; species Anastatica hierochuntica. The sequence goes on along the minus strand of OVAN01006944.1, from coordinate 13,588 downwards.
CGTATTATTTGTATATACTCTCTTCTCCACTTCTACTTGGCTCTTGATTTTCTTTGTTTCTTCACCGTTTAAGCATCAAGAATCCATCATCCAAGCTCTCAAGTTACTCATCCAAAGATTGTACCTACAAATGAAAAGAATGCAATGCAAAGATAAAATCTTAAACTAAACTCAACTTAGAAACTTTATGATTTCTAACTCCTAAATGCATTATATACAACCTAAAAGAAAGTAAAGCGCATACTAAATGATGATAAATATGCGTTAAATTATGCACACATCAACTCCCCCGGACTTGTCCTTTGCTTGTCCTCAAGCAAACAACAAAGATCAAACCCGGAAGTGAGGTTTGCAAGTCGGAACTCAAAACCACAATAGAAAAGAGATGTCTTATGCTCAATGTCCTAAAGATAAGTATCATAGTGCATGGATCAACAAAGACTCAATGTACTTCGCCATGTTCATCACAAAACCATCTCTAGGAACCTAATCTAAGCATCCACAAGTCACTTCCTCAACCAATCTCATTAACATTCAATTAAGCTTTCACGTGGGTTCTTTACTTATGGGCAAAGCATCTAATCTGCTTGGCTTGGTAAGAAAAAAGCTAATGATAAGAGAAAGTGTTTAAAGAGAAGGTTTCACTCTTATTTAAGGTGGTTTCTCTTAAAACCTAGTGCAAGACATTAGGCAAAAGCGAGGTGGAGTCAAACAATTTATGCATACAAGGTCTTACTTACCCCTAATGATTCCCACCCAAAAGTGCCTAAATCTACTTAACTACCCTTTGTGTTTCCCATTAACATCCTTAAAATCAAGATCCTTTTACTCACTTAAGCTCATTTTTCTCTTTCTTCTTATGACTACTAGAGATCCATTTCCAATATGTACTTAGCTTCTAACCTTCTTTCTATTTTTCTAGAGCCATTTTCTAAACAAACTCTTTGATTCGTTTTTCTTTTCTTAGACGTTAAGTATGAATTCTTGTAGACGTTTCTTATAATCGCTAAGGTTAAAGCTATACTTTTTTCTAATCTCTAATGCGTTTTCTTCTTTTTTTTTTCTTTCTTTACTCTTTTCATTTTCTCTTTCTCTTATTCCCAACTCAAACCTTAGATGATCTAACATTAAAGCTCTACTTCCCATGGTTGTGATACGAACACATTCTCATACCCAAAAGCCAAATTGAACATCAAAGAACAACCACCCTATATTTCTAATTAGCCTTATAGTGTGACTACTCCTAAGAAAGCATTCCCTTGTCGTTCAACTTCTTTGCACACGAGATTTTGCCCATCTGTGCACTTTCCGAAAGAGGCATCACACTCAAATTATTAAGAGGTTTGAAAGGAAGGGCTAAGTGTTTATAAGGGTGTGGTAACTACTCTAAGAATGAGAGTAGCCACTTGAGCTAAGAAGGGTGGTAAAAAGTTGTTGTGCGAATTTTTTTACAACCAAAAGACAACGAAGCTTTAAAATTTATAAAAGCTCATTCCTTAACAATCACACAATCCACAAGTGCACGAGTATGTTATTGTAGGACTTTCTNTATTTTGGGGTCGAACCACAAGGAGCAAACCTTAGCTAGATAAGTTCAAACTTTAAGAATACACAACCGTTCTTAAGCTAAGCGAATAAGAAAAGGGTGTTTTGGTTTTTGTGATTAAATGAAATCAAATCAAGGAAACATAAGTAGACAAGGAAAGTAAAGCATAAAAGTAAAGCATAAAGTAGAAACTTAAATAAACAAGAAGTAAAGGCGATAAGATAAATATGGATCTTGGGACAATGGTTATCTATTCGGGCTCAATCTACAGATGTGATGGACTTTGGTAAGGCTTTATTGGAGGATCGAAGCTATTCCTAGACCAAGGATCCTTCTATTAGCGATCAGCCCACTCTTGTGATGGAGATCTATTCACCCATACAAATTACAAGGCTCAACTCTCGTTTGTTGCCTATCTAAACATGTAAGTGATAGTGATTCTCAAGCCCTTCTACCAATCTAGCACCTAGGTAACATCCACTCTCATGGGCCCATGTGAAAGAAAAGATCTAGTTCTCTCAGGCATTTCATCGAAAACTTTCTAGGCGTCAATGAGAAAGCAAATAACTATGAAGAACTAAACTAGATCTAGTAGAAATCTATGTCAAGATCTAGCCCAATCATCCATCACAACCCTAGATCTATCCCTAGCTTAGTCATTAATTTTATCTGATTTAGTAGATAGGTGATGGTGTAACAAGAGAAATCAACAAGAACTTAACCTCATGACTATGGAATCAATGCTTCAACTAATACCAATCTCATGGCTAAAAGTCAAATTGGCAAGCTAACATATTTTACTCAACTCTCGTTTGTTGTGATCATTTAGCAAGCAATCATTAAGAATCATTCCACTTTGTCACCAAACTCCCTAGCTATCAACTCTCATTGGTTAAGCTAAGTTTGGCATACTTTAGACTCTCCTAGACATTTCATTGAACACCTCTTGGGCGTAAAATGTATACATGTCAAGATCTAGTTTTGATCCTAGATCTAGGATTAAGAAAATCTAAACCATAGAGATATAAGTCCTATCTATCACTAAACACCATTCCCTAACCACAAATCATCTCAAATCTACCATCCCCAAGATCCAAGAAAAGACTACTCACACATCATATGACAGAAGAGAGAAAAGATAAAAAATAGAAGCATGATTTAATAGATAAAAGATTTGAGATACAAGAAAGACTCTTGATCTCAAAGATCAAGTGAATCAACTTAGAACATAAATAAAAATGTTAAAAAGTTGATAAAAGAGTAGTTTTTTTTGTTCTTGGAGACTAAGGGGGGTATATATACTAAATGAAGAAGAGAGGAAGCCCTAAAAAGGGTCTTTTTCTCGTCAACCCTGCCTGGCATCAACCCAAGGGAGGCTGGCATCGACCCTTGGGTAATTGATGGCTCACGTTGGGAAGCATGACTGTCAAGGGAGGCCAGCATCAACCCAAGGTTGGCCAGCATCGACCCAAGGTTGGCCAGCATCGACCTCTTGATCGATGGCAAGGTCCCTTGGCAGCTTCTAGTATCTTCTTTCATCCTTTGAGTGCTCCAATTGATCCCATCTTCTCGCATATCATTTGGATCCTCTTTTCATTGATTCCTTAGCTCCAAATCCACATTGAATTCACCTCTAGAGCCTCCATGAATCTAACTTAAATTTTCACCTACAAATGCAAAGAAACTGGTATGCAAATGCAATATGCTCCTAAACTAGACTCTAGACTTAAACTAATGCATTCTAAGACTTATATGCAATATTTACAACCTAAATATGGATGAAACTATGAGAAAATGTATCAAAATATGCATGAAAATATATACACATCAACACCCCAAGACTTGCCCTTTGCTTGTCGTCAAGCAAACAACAAAGATCAAATCCGGAAGCGAGGTTTGAAAATGAGAATCCAAGCCAAAGTATGTCTAGAAATGCCTTAACTCAATGTCCTAAAAAGTAGTATTATAGTGCATAAATCACGATGTACTTCGCCGTACTCGTCAAAAGAACTATCTCTAGCCCCCTAAGTTAAACATCCACATACCGTCTTATCCCCTAATCCCTTAACATTTAATTAAGCTTATGGCGTGCGGTCTTTACTTATGGGCAAAAAGTCTCAATCCATTCGGCTTGGAAATAAAAGGGGATGGATGTTTAAAGAAGTGTTTAAAGGAGGTTTCACTCAATTTTGATGGTGGTTTTTTCTCAAAAACAAGTAATGCAAGACATATGGAAAAAACAAGGAAGTAGCCGAACAACTTAGGAATACAAAATTGAGTGAATACTCTTTCCCTTATATTTTCTCAACTATGCTTGCATAAATTCATGATCGAGAACAACCTTCTCAAGCTTTCTACACAAGACTCACCAAGAACAACTCCCAAAGCCATGTATATATTGAAAGACCCCTTCCTAAAATCTTGTTAACATTAAAATTAGGCTAACTCTAAGGAAGCACTAGACTTTGTCGTTCAACTTCAATGTACACGAGTTTTTGCCTATGTGTGCATTTTCCAAAAGAGACCTCACATTCAAACAATAAAGAAGGTCTAAAAAGAAAGGTTTTGGGTTTTCAAGGTTGGGTAACTAGTCTTAAAATGAGAGTAGCCACTTGAGTTAAGAAGAGTGATAAAATAAGGTCAAAATATAACTCAAGTGATTAGCGTTTCACCATGGAAGAGTACTTCAAGACCATAAGCAAGAAAAAGTAATTCCAATTAAGTTCACTTAGATCAGATTGGCATCAAATCCAATATGCTTTAATTTTCACAGAGAGCTTCGAGAAGCCAATTCAAAGCATTGATTTTCCAAATTTCTTAATGGTTCAAGCATCATAATACTACTAATGAGGGCATTGAATTGTAAGCATGACTAAGTCTACTTACAAGGCAAGGTTCTCCATGTAAAATACAATTCTATATGCTCTAACCACCTAAGTATTCACCAATGGATGCAATCTATTGCAAATTTTTGGAAAAAAAATTGAAAATCTTTTTGGATTTTTGAAATTTTTTCGATTTTTATGTTTTTTTATAACTCATAATTATCTATAATGCAATACTCAATATGAAAACAAAAGAAAACAACAAAACTCAAAATAGCATTAGTATTAAGCCGCTCCCCCGATTTAAACTTGACCGTCTCAGTGAATTTTAAACGGTGAGAGTGACTCATTAAAAACGCATATATAAAATGAAAATATGCAATGGTATATACAAGGGATGGTAGGTTTACCTTGTGACAACTCATACGTATGAGTGTCTTGATGAATTGATGGATGAGTCGGGGTCTTTGTTATGAGGTCCTTGGTGGTATCACTCTTTGCTCTGTCCATGTTGGGTAAGATAGTCCTATAGCTTGTTGTGGTGGTGCCATTTGTTTAGTGCCTACACTTAAGAATGTAAACAAAGTGAATACAAAAATTTAAAGAACACAATAAAACAAACAAAAAGGATTTGACTTTAAATAGAACAGAGTATTTATGGACAAATAATCATATGATTCAATTTTTAGCAATTCCCTAATGCTACTTCATAATCCTAAATGCAATGTACTCATGTAAAACAAAAATATCATCATTCCTGACATATATTTTTGGTCGTTAAGGCGTTCTAAACAAGAGTAAGCATTTGATTTTTCACTTTCTAAACTTATGACTTTGTTTGATGCTTACTAAACTACCAAGTTCAAAATCCATTCGATATCATTTAAAGAGCAAATCTAAATTTAGACATGTTGTGCACTTAATATAATATGCCGAAATTCATAATCATTGATAAAACTCAAAGTAGCGATTGCAAGTATGCACAACAAAACAAGCATCAAAATGCAAGCCATGTAAGAATTAAAAATCAACTTTCCTTTTAACATTTCATAAAGATCGAAATTTCAAAAGATGAAGCACATCTCTAAAATTTCTCCAAAGTAAGAAAGTGACACATGATTCTAAGCATATCTAGCACCCATTGCACATATGAACCAACAAATTCAAGTTTTCCCAAAAATTGAAAATTCAAGCACTATTCATTCAAGAACACATTTTTGATTTTATGCAATTCTAGTTGTTTCCAATTGATTCTAGCCCATAAAAACTTTACAACCAAGCTCTTTCTACTTAAAAATTCCACAAAACATCAATAAATCCTCATACCCATAGAAATCAAAAAATTCAAGAGAATTGAGAGGCTTTTGAAATTTTCATACCTTGTTCTTGATGTTGGAAGAGAATGGAATGTAGAAAATGAGCTTGAATGCAACTTAGAAGAACCAAAAACTCAAAAACTTTCACACCATTTCTCTCTTAAAAATCAAAACTTTCTCCTTGCATATGAACAAGAAGAAATTTGATGGTGATGAAGAGTGGAGAGAGAAAGGAGAGTGTGAAAAGTAGTGGTTAAGAGTGAAAGTGTAAAAAGCTATATGCAAATTGGTCCATAGGTTTCCAAAATTCTTGATTTACTTGAAAACTTTTGCAAAATAACCCAAAATTTGAATTTTAAATTGGAGGGCAAATTTAATTTCTTGAATTTTTAAAAACTAGAACCAAAGGTTTGTAGTAGAATCAAAGGTATTAACTTTCTTTAAAACAAGTTTTTACAAAATCACTCTTGAAGATGTTTTAAAATTGTGAAATGCAAATTTTGTTTCTTTATTTTAGAAGACATACCTTAGCCATGAGGAAGTGTTTAGTCATTTTGGCTCATTGGAAGCGTTAATTCCATTTTCATTCTTGGCATTTGATTCTTGCTTTGAATGGTTCTCCTTTGATACCTAAGCTTAGAGCAAAAATAATGGCTTTGAAACAAGGTTGTTCCAAGACATAACCTTCAATTATTGACAATTAAAGACTTAAAGCATTAAAACTCAAGAGAGAATGTATACAAAAGGATATTCATGAGATTACCTCTCAAGTGCGCTTGTTTAAGGTTTTTAGCTTGACCTTTGCTCTCTTTCTTAATTCGGGAAGGTTTTGGATCATCTTGTATAAGATTGATCTCTCTTGCTTCATTTTGCCCTTGCCGTTAAGCACATTTTCTGTTGGATCTCCATCATCCTCATCAAAGAACAACCCATAGACTTCATTCATCCTTACTTCTTCGAAGGACATCTCATTGCAATTGTCCATACCTTTGCTATTCTCATGACAGATTGCATATAAGTATCTATCATAGGATAATGTCAAGTAGTAGTAGACTCTTGTATCAACCTTGTTGAGAGCTACTATACTTCTTTCAAAATCTATTTTATCTCTGGTAGTTTCAAGAAAGGGTGTTCCTAAGATTAGAGGAAAACAAGTTGGATGCTTCATTTCTATCACCCGTAAGTCCATGGTGATTGTGTTTTTTTCCAATCTTCAAAGGATAAATGTGTATAAACCCGATTGGCTTCTTGATTGATGAATTCCCTAACATGATAAGAGACATATTCTTCTCCATCCTCTTGATACCAGATTTTCTCACTAATTCTAGGGAGATCATGTCATTAGAAGATCCAGTATCTACTAAAGCCTGTTCGTCGAAGATTTCTTCTAGCAAGCAAGGTATTGTTAACCTTCCGGATTCTTTCACGTTAGAAAGAATCTTATGATCAATATAGGTCTTTGGTCCTTCATGCATTCTTATCACTTCTTTAACCGCTTCCCTATTAGAGAGGACACTTTTGATGAATGTGATGCGATTCAGAAGCTTTGTCATTTCTTCATGTATGGGAAACGAAACCCCAATATCCATCAATTCCGTCCGGACCTTGGAAAGAACCTTCTTTTGAGCCCTAGTGTAAGATCGAGAAGGACTAGGCAACTCTTCATATGTCTCATTCACAACCTTGGAAGATCTTGTTTCATAAACATCCTTAGCCTTCTCAACAATAGGACTCTCTTCCTTTCTCCTGAGTTTGTCATCTTTATACCCATCTCCTTGTGAGATCTTTTATATCGGTCCCCTATCACCATCCTTTGTTGGAACTTCCTCACAAGAGAGTATTGAAGATATTAAATATCCCCTTAGTAGCTCTTTTAGCTCATCCTTCTGAGCAAGATCTTGACCTCCTCTTTGAACTGTGGATCGTTCTTAGCTTTTTCCAAAATAGAATGTTTGTCCTCAAAATGAGTAATGAACGCATGCATCTCATGAATTTTGTCAATAGGTATCTCGTTGGATTCTTCGGGAAGGATTGAAAGTGGCACATATATAGGTATGTTCTCAATGGGATCCTCTTGTGAACTCTCCTCCTTTTAGGTCGTGTGATGACTCTTCTCCTTAGGCGTTAGTGCTTTTTCTTCGGTTTGGATCTCTTTGTTGGGTAGACAGATTTAAACAATGATCTCTAATTGTTTACACCCAAAGCTTCCTCATAATCGACGCAAGGTTGTGTCTCCTCCTCCAAGGGCTTTTCATTCAAGCCTTGTTCCACGAGGTCCTCACATTCATCATCATCATACTCATCAAAGATTAGTTCCCCCATATCAAAATATTGATCATCATTGATGAAACCAATTGTGGCTTCTTCATCATAACTCACAAAAATTCTTCATTAGTTTTACATCCAAGAAGTTCCTCAAACTCTTTTATGGAATTCTCGGCCTCAAGGAAGAAGATATCCTATGGTTGATGTGTGAACGCCATATTGATTGACTCTATTCCTTTGTGAAATGTTTTACCTTAAAAGGAATAACAAATAAGTAGTAAGATAGTTAGTAATAAATAAAAATAAAGCTTAGTCTTAGAATAATTGAAATCTTAAAGGAAAACAAACTCTAGCTTTTGTGATCCCCGATAACGGTGCCAAAAACTTGATGAGGCTAGATTTCGGTAGTGATTAACTCAATTTCAAGTTTTAAATTTATAAGCCTTAATCACTAAAAATCTCAACTAACCGCAAGTATACGACTATGTCGATTGTAGTATTTAAGGGTCAAACCCACGAGAACTAGAGATTCAAGCACTAAGAATATAAAAGATCTCCTAAGCTAAGAAAACAAGAAGAGAGAAAAGTGGCAGCACAAAGATAAATAAGAACAAACAATACAACCTAAACACACTAAACAAGACTTAAAACGATGGAGAAGTGGAACTTGGATTAGCAACTGAGAAGGGGTAATCAAGTGGCTAACTAACAATAAAGGAGTCAAACAAAAGAACTAGTCTCACAACCAAGGAATCATTACTAGCCTAATCCACTCTCATGACAATAGGTCATTTCAATATTGATTACATCCACTCAACTCTCGTTTGTTGCTCTCATTTGTTGCAAATGATAAATCAATTAGGAATCATTAGAAACAAGTCAATATAGTCAATAAACTCCCTAACAATCAACTTCCATTGGCTAAGCTAAGTTTAGCATGCTTTAGGTTCTCCTAGACATTTCATCGAACACCTCTCGGGCGTGAAATGCATACATATCAAGATCAAGTTTTTATCCTAGATCTAGCAGTAAGAATACCTAAACCATAGAGAACTAAGTTTATTCTATCCTTAGACATCATTATCTATCCACCTAATTACTCCCTAATCAACCAATCCAAGATCCAATGTATTCTACTCACTAAGGCCCATGGAAAACCAAGAAGTGTCATAAGCTTCTTGAAAATCCATTCTTGAAGTGAGAAGAAGATGAGAAGAGATGATTGAATGCTAACAAACAGAAAGAGATCCAAGAAAAATCTCAACTTTGTGAGAAAGGAAGAATCTTGGAAAATGGGAGAAACTTGATGAAGAACAAGGAAGAACAATGGATCTAGAGAGAGGAGAAACACATGAATGATTTAAAGAGATTTAAGCACAAATTGTTTTCAAATCTTTAAATCAGTCTTGAACACATGAAGAACATACAAAAAACAAAAGCTTAGATAGCATAATTGTTCTTGGTGGCTAAGAGGATGTATTCATACTAAAAGGGGAAGGGGGGGGGGTGAGAGGGTGCTCTAGAATCATTAAATCACGTCAAAGTGGTCTCGCATCGACCAAAGGGAGGCTAGTATCGACCCTTGGGTCGATGCTGGCTCACGTTGAGGAGCAGAACCTCAACTGATGCTAGTATCGACCCAGAGTGGGATAGCATCGACCTCAGGGTCGATCCTAGGGTTCCTTGGCAGCTTCTTCTTCTTGTTCTTTCAATTTCCGTCAGAATGACGTATTATTTGCATATACTCTCTTCTCCACTTCCACTTGGCCCTTGATTCTCTTTGTTTCTGCACCATTTAAGCATCAAGAATTCATCATCCCAAGCTCTCAAGTTGCACATCCTAAGGTTGTACCTACAAATGCAAAAGAATGCAATGCAAAGACAAAATCTTAAACTAGACTCAACTTAGAAACTTTATGAATTCTAACTCCTAAATGCATTACATATAACCTAAATGCAACTAAAGTACATACTAGATGATAATAGATATGCGTTAAATTATGCACACATTACTTTCTTGGGAGAGATAATTTGTATGTCCATCACCAAGAAAGAAAGGTGGATAATTGTAACACCCGTCACTTTACCCTGAGAACGGTGTGTCACTAATACAGATATGTAGATCATGTTACTTATTAAGTCCAATAATCAATTTTTTTATTCCTAATTATTTTCTTACACTTATTCAATTAAACAACTTAAACCAACTAAACCAAAATAACCCAAGTAATAAACCCGATAACACCGTTATTTTACCACTTTTCCTTTAGATTTTAGTATGTTTTATTGGTGTTTTTATGCAATTCTCAATGATTAAAAGTAGGTTTCTTATATTTTTTTATATTTCAAGTCATTTTAGGTTAACCAATGATATTTGGAGCTTTGTGTAGCTAATTGGAACAAAGTCAGTTTCTGCACAGTTTCCATGCATCAAAATTATCATCCGAGATGAAGGCCTTGTCCTCAATGGATTTTGATGAAATTTGCACAGGAGCTAGAGCATTGAATTAGCTTTTTGATCAAGATTTTCTCCCATAATTTGGAGTAGTATACAAAGATTGTCTCGCAGATTAGGGTGCGTAGAAAGCCAAAAACAAAGGAAGACAATTTGGGTTTCAAACCAGACATTCTTCATACTCAAGTGGATCTATTCCAAATATTTTCATTCCCAATAACTCAACTCAAGACCTCTTTACACGAAACGCAACATTTGAAGGCCTTAAGGACCGGTTTCACACTTTTTTCCTTATGAGAAAATGTACTATAAATAGTTTCTTTTAGCTTTTTTATTGAAAATATTTGTTTAGGTTTTAGATTGAATAATTGTCCTAGGAGGCAGGGACAACACCCTTTGGGGTTGTGCCCCTTGTTGCCTCCAAAGGACCCATCTCATCTCAATACATCCATATTTCTTCCAACATTCAATTTTATATATCCGTCTCACTTTGATTTGATATGAATGCTTCCTACCATGATTGATTTCGTGTTTACATGTTTTTTGATCTATTAATTTGCATGTTAGATAGTAGATTACAAGGAGTCAATGAGTTTACTTGAATATGATTACTAATCGATTAGGTTTATCAATAACATTATCATCTTTGCTCATATGTTAATGTTGTAGATTACAAGGAGTCAATGTCCCGACGAAATCGATGCTTTAAAAGGACTACGGAAACGATGTTTTCTCCTTCAGACATAGGAATCGTAAGAATATCTTAAAATTCCGAGATTCTCATTGTTCAGGCTGTCTCTTCCCGACCTAGCTTCAAAGCTTCGGAGATAGTCGATCACAACCAATCTCCGCATAAAGTCTGTCCGTCCGCAAGTAGCTAGAGAATTCAAGTGCCAAAGTTAGCATCGATGGTCCTAGGATAACTCTCACGAGGCCACATGATACGTCCTCCGGAGCGATACGAAACCACCAAAAGCGTTAAAGAAACGCGTCGCTTCGAAGGAATGTCTAAACGCCGAATGACGCCAAACATCTGAATGAGTCTTGGAACCGATTGACGACTTAACTAGAGGTCGATCTAGACGTCGATTAGAACCAAGACCAGAGGGCGTCTTGGCGCCAAGACAGAGTGTCTGTCTTGGCACCAGTTGGCGCTGAGGCGCGAATAACGTTCAGCCATAGTCCGTTGACTGAACCACGTCCTTTCTGATCGTCATTTCCTTTGGATCGTCTCTTGTTCCGTCTCGATTGGAGGTTCCGTCAAACCGTAATGGCAATAGCCGCAAGGATTCGTGCTTTCTGTGGACTTCGTATCAATCGTATAAATCGACGACGGTTAACTTAAACACCGGAAGAGTCTAAGCTATACGACCGGCCTTATCGATCCACGAAGCTATTGCCGCTTATTCTTACGAGAAACGATTTTCCGCAATAAATCGTAAGAATCACTGAGCCGCGAAACGGCCCGAAAGGGCCCAAACCGCGATAACTGTCCACTTACGATTTTCGGGCGAAAACCGGCCTACTTGCAATGACGGCTCACCAGGGTTTCGCGAAAATGTTAAATTTTGAGATGATAAGGAAGGATCTCGAAAAGATATAGGAAAATCAGGGAAAAAGGAATATTTCCACGAAAATATACGCACGAATCGGGACGAGAAAGGAAACAAGCCAAGCCCACGAAGACCTATGTAAAGGGTGCGAAGGAACTTGTAATCAGAACAACTTTCAACCACCAGAACTTTTCGTCACCGCAAAACACTTAGAAAAACTAGGGTTCTTACTTTGTTTTCGTTAGCGAGCTCCGTCTCAACTAGGTTACGAGTCTGCGCTGTAGTTCTAGGTAATCGTCGCCAACAGTTCTTGCCGCCACGACTTAACACCGGTTGCGCACACTCCGATCACGAATTCGAATAAGATCCCTTAACTTTCTTTGTTAGTTGTGTCTGTCGAATCGTTCTTCGCTAACGTTTTCCGTTTTACTTTTGATTCGTTCTCGTATTCATTCTGTATTCATTCACGTTTATCTATTCTTACAAATCTTATTACTTTACCACCGTTATATGCATGTCACTTCGCAATCTGTTTCGTATTAATTCACCTTCGTTATCAACTTGTTTCGTTTCGTAATTTGTTTAGCGCTAAGTTTCATATTTCTTATTTATTAACCTTTTTACTCACTGCTTGATCTGTCGATCTTTGTCTACAGAGAGTCCATGAACCACATAACAGTGAGAATTTCGATTCCCACAGTTTGGCGCTAGAGAGAGGGGAGCACACGCGATATCTTTCACGTTAATTCACAGATCAATCATGAACACTGACAAACAGAACAACCAACCAGCTCGCAAAGGCGACAACGCCGGTGACACCGTTGAAATCACTCCGACGACGAACATCAACGCGATCAACGCTGATCCAAACATCGCGGCGTTCGAGGAGATCAAAAACATTTTCTCGACTCTCGAAAAGAAGTTAGCAGAACGTGACGAACTCACCAATTCTCTCGCAAAACAGGTCGAGGCCTTAACTGCGAGAACCAAAAAAATCCTTTCGCGTGGAGCAACCAGACTCCGCGGAAGAAGACTTAACTTCGCTACAACATCTAGAGCGGTCCAGAACGCACAGGATAAACCATCGGAACGGAATCCCGATGAAATCACACTTTTCGCAACCCGGACTGGCGTAAAGGACATCCCAGCTCTTGATAAAGAAACGGAGGAACATGAGGCCGAGTGAATCGACCTGGACTTCAGCAACCACACCGATCCTACGNGCTCGCCGCAATTCTGAGCTCAACGAACCCATGACGGAGGAAGAAGAAAACCTCCTCTGGGTCGAGCAGCAAGAGCAGGCTGAACACCATGCCAGAGTCACTAACAAAACGCGCAGGTCTTCACGCAAAACTGCTAATCACGATCTCGACGATCTTCGCGATTACATCGCAAAAAGTGCGGCAGAGGTTAAAGCCGTAAAGTCGCAGTTCCATCACGCGACCAGCGCTGCGCCAGAGATCGATCGACTCCTCGANCAGCGCTGCGCCAGAGATCGATCGACTCCTCGACGAGGCTCGAAAGACTCCTTTCACTGCCTGCATCACAAACGCAAGGATCTCAAATCCGGGAAAGGCGAAGATCCCAACCTATGACAGGACCACCGACCCAAAAGCTTACCTACAGAG
>OVAN01006943.1:2953-20417 GCA_900406275.1 Anastatica hierochuntica | reverse complement strand
AGCAGTTTGTTGGTTCCACCCGCCGGATGTGGAACCTAGACCCTGGTAGCCAACCTATTTCAGGTCGTTGTTTGCTCTGATTTACCTGTCTCCATCTTTTCTAACTCGTTTCTGTTTCCCTATTTTGCAGTTGCTCCTATACGTTCGAAGCCTTCTCTCCGGGTTGACCTCCAGGAAGTGATATCATCTCTGAAGCGAGCTCCTAACAAATCCTGGGCATTCTTCACCCCCGACCGTATCGCTAGAGCTTTCGCCAGGGTCGTTGCAGCCAGGGCAGACAAACATGCACCCCCTTCTCCTCCCTGACTTCAGCTTTCCCGTTCTGAGATGGTGTGTCCCACCGTTGTCCTCCCAAGCTTGGAGCAGCGAGCTGCTGAAGCCCGTCACAAGAAGGCTGAAAAGGAGAAGGTCGCCGCCAAACAAGCTGAAGAGGAAAAAGCAATCGCTGCCAAGAAGGCGGCTGGCGAGGAAGCTGCTGCTAGAGAGAGATCTAGTAAAGAGGAAGAAGACCGGCTCTGGGCCGATAAGGAGCAGCTTCTGAGGGAGGGCCGCCTTGATACTCAGGCCCTTGGCCCTTCTGAGAGCGGTGAGAGGACCCCTGCCTCCGAGAAGGCTCCGATGAGTTATGCTGCTACCGGCTTGATGCCTCCCCCTCCAGCGAAAGCTCCCACTGCTGCTCCGTCCTCAAGCCGTGAGGCTTCTCTTGTCGTGGTCAGCGAGGCCGCCAAGAAGAGAAAAGAAAAGGAGAAGCCCACCGGGAGCTCGGGCAAGGGGGAACCCGCGAGCTCGCGATTCTTCTTCCAAGAAGCGCTCTTCCTCCTCCTCCGCCGGCTCTTCTAAGAAGCAACGTACTGAGCAGGGGAGGACCCCTAGCCGGGGCAGGTCGGGTGAGAGAGGTCCCTCTGACGGTCGGAGGTCGGAGGAGAGGAGGTCTCCTGACCCATCAAGGTCAGAACCTAGGAAGTCGAAAGACAAAGGGCTTCCCGCGAGCTCAGAGCCCGCGACCCTCTCCTCCCAACCTCAGGACGCCGGCCTCTCCCTGAAGCTTGACCGACCTGAATCCTCCTCCCTTGGACACAGGAGGGAGGCCGCCACGAAGTTCTGTGAGGGTGTCCAATTTCCTGACAGCACGGCACCTCCAATGAAGTTCCAGCTACAAACAGACTCCTACCAGGAGTTCTGTGTTCGTTATGTTGAGGTAGCCTTCTTGGAACCCACGTCCTCTAGTTTTTCTTTTCCTTTCTAACTCCTGACTCTTTGTTCTTAGGGAATGGGCTTCTTCAACCGCCTTCGATTGGAGTATGAGGCTGAACTAGCCCGCATGAAGTATTTGTGGTACCAAGACAGCCACGCCCTCACTGTTGAGAGGGGCATGCGTAGCAAGGCGGTTAAGATGGCCAATGAGAAGGACTTCGAGCTGAAGGACATCGCCCGGAAGGTCGCTGAAGTGGAGGTCAAGAATGAAGCTCTCGAAGCATCCTGGTCTCAGGCTCTCAGGAAGCTCAAGGCTTCTGAGGAGCTGGCCCAGAAGAAGATGGAGGTGATGGAGAAGCGCTTGGCCGAGGCCAAGACTAGTGTTGACGACCTCTTCAACGAGCTGCAGGAAGCCCGCAGTGAGGCCCAAAAGGAAGAGGAGAGGACAGAAGCCAAGCTGAAGGCAGCGGAGAAGAAGTACTCCGACCTGTTGTGGCGTCACGATTGTGCCGCCAAGGCCCATGAGGAAGCAGTCTCCCGCCTCAAGGCACAAATCGATAGGGCAGCTTGGAAGGCCTCCAAGAAGGCTAGGAAAGAAGCCGCTGCTAAGTACAAGGCTCGCTTTCTGAAGATTGTGTGGGCTATTGAGGACGCCAAACTTGTGCAGGAGAATGCTCTTCTGCAATCTCAAGCCCAGGCCCGAGCTGAGTTTATCGATAAAATCATGGAGAGCAAAGCTCAAGGGAACGAGCCCGATCTTAACGCTGATAGGGAGGACATGGTGGCGGCCCTTAAGGACTTTGCCGATGAGCTTAATGAGATAGATGGACATTATTGAGCTCAACCTTGCTGAGGACCTCCGGGTTTCCCCGATGTCGGACAGCTCCGAAGGGTCTTCCTTGGCCGCCATCCCTGCTCCTACCCCTGCTCCTGCGGAGGAGGAGGTTTCCTCTGTAGCCGCTGATCCCAACCGAGCTCGCCACGGTCCCAGCTGTCCCGGCCTTAGCCCCTTCTGAGGAGCCCGCTGCCACTGATGATGCTCCTGCTGCTCCTCCAGCCCTCCAGATCGATCAGTTTGGGTCTAATGTTGCCGCCATCTCCTCAAGTGTCGCCTCCGAGCTTGCCCAGGACCACGAAGGAACCCAAGAATAGGCCGCTTGTGGCCTTAGTATCTTTCTTTGTAATTTGTCTTAAGTTTTTTGCCAGTTTCCATTAGTATCTCTGCTTTCCTTTTACTCTGAATTTTTACTCTTGGTACCCGGGAGGGCTTTTATCCAACTTTTCCAAGTTTAAGCTAAGATTTTCTCTTCTGCTCAAACTCAAACCATCCAGCCTCCTTCTGTGGGTTGACCAACGGGTCGTAGCCCGGGGCAATTGGTACTTGGTCCAGGCTTGCACAACGCTCTTCTTGGAAAATAGGCATTTTGTCTAAGTCACGAGATCTTTACTTATCAGTTTGGCGCTTGACAATTGATTTAGGTACGAGAGCATCGAGAGCATCTTGATGGTGCTTAAGTTAAAGCACACGAAAGCATCCTATTGATGCTTAAGTGTCTAAGCACGTGTTCAAAATGTTTGAGCACACGAAAGCACCTTGTTGATGCTTAAGTGTTCAAGCACACGAAAGCATCTTGTTGATGCTTAAGTGTTTAAGCACTCGAAAGCACCTTGTTGATGCTCAAATGCTTTAGCCTTTAGTTCTGTGTTGTTTTTGCATGTTTGTTTTTTTACATCTCGACTCCAAGTTTTTGTTGTTGTTGTTGTATGCAACAGCGTGTTAGCGGGAGAAAGTCGTCAAAAGGGAATGTTGCTTCCCACCACAAGTTCTGCGACTTGCGGAACGCGAGGGCCCTCTCATTGAGTTCAATCTTATCTTTAGTAGCGAACATAGGAGCGAGGAATGTCCCCGGCTTATCCTGTTTCAGAACTTGGCGTTTGGGCGTAGCGCGCTGCTGGCTTATCCCGTGCCACACTCAAGGCCTCTTACTTAAGTAGAGAGGAGACTCTTAAGTAAAAGAAAGAATATGGTTTTTGAGTGTCTTGCGGACGTGGTCCGGCTATCCTATAAAGGTATGTTTAAGTCATACCGGGATGTGGCGAACCGTTCGAAGGCTTCCCTTCCACATCCATGGTGTCGTTTCACCTAGGCACTTATGAGAAGCGCGCAATTAACTCGGAGGTCGGGGAACCTGGCCAGGGAGCCGACACAACCGAGCTTCCTCGAACACATGTGAATCAAGGAGTGAATAAGTCAAAGCATGTATGTTTTTTACTATAACGGCTGTACCCATAACGGGTTGCCTACGTACCCCGGAGGGATCAAGCCTTTTTGTAGTTCAATTACACTGAATCAAGCAGTGAATAAGTCAAAGCATATATGTTTTTTCCTATAACGGTTGTACCCATAACGGGTTGCCTACGTACCCCAGAGGGATCAAGCCTTTTCGTAGTTCAATTACACTGAAGCTCAGAGGGCATTTTTTTTTGCTTAACAGGATGCGGAAAAGGAATTCAACAGTAGTAAGTCTTCAAGTTCGCCGAGCTCCATGGACGAGGTTCCGTCGTGCCATACATGCGAAGAAGTTCGTACACCCCTGGGTGTAGTGTTTTGGCGATGCTATAGGGGCCTTCACAGCTCGCGCCGAGCTTGCCAGCGTGGTACTCGGATGTGTTCTGTACCACGCGCCGGAGGACCAGGTCACCCTCTTGGAAAGTGTGCGGCCGAACACTCTTGTTGTAGTACTTGGCGACCTGATTTTGGTAGGCTTGAAGGTGGATGAAGGCGAGCTCCCGCTGCTCCTCAATTGTATCTAAGTTAATCCTCAATAGCTCGTCGTTGGTGGTGACATCCTCGGGGAGCACCTGGCGGCGGAGTGTGGGCACTCGCACCTCGGCAGGAATCAATGCTTTAACGCCATACACAAGGGAGTAAGGCGACTGCTGGGTGCCACGACGCGGTGTGGTCCGATGTGACCAGAGGACTCCGTCCAGCTCAAAGGCCCAACCTCCCTTTTTGGTAGTCAATCGCTTTTTAAGGCCTTCGATAATGCGCCGGTTTGTTGCTTCAGCCTGCCCGTTGCCTTGGGGATTGTGGGGCGTTGAATACTGGATAGCGATCTTGTAGACGGAGCAGAAATGTTCAAAGTTCTTGGAGGTGAACTGTGAGCCATTATCCGTAACAATCGCGTGCGGGATTCCATGACGGCACAAGATGTTCTTCTATAAGAAATCAATGACTTGTTTATCCTTGATCGTTGCGTAGGCTTCCGCCTCGACCCATTTAGAGAAGTAGTCGGTAAGGACAAGCAGGTATTGCTTTCTATCTGATTTGGGCAGCGGGCCGACTATATCCATTGCCCATCGCATGAACGGGTATGGTGGCATAACTGACTTCATTAGTTCGGTTGGCTGATGGATGATGGGGGCATGCCGTTGGCACCGCTCACATTTCTTTGCATATGCCAGACAGTCGCACTCCACGGTGGGCCAATAGTAGTCCTGCTTGCGTATCTTTTGTGCTAGCGACTTGCCGCCGGCGTGGTTCCCGTTGACGCCTGAGTGGATCTCCTGGATTATCTTCTTGACCTCATCGCCGTGTACGCAATACAGGTAGACGCCCGTGTCGCTTCGACGGAAGATCTTGTCTTCAAATAATGTGTAGCACGCGCTCCATTGTTTCAGCTTCCGAGCTTGCCACTTGTTAGGTGGGACTTCCCCGTCTGCAATGTAGCTCCTTATCTCATTTCGCCAGTCCTCCCCCTCTTCATTTCCTTCCAGAGCGATGGTGCCAAGGTCGCTCCCGAGATCGTCCTCGTGAAGGGCCATGGCATGTGGTAGGTCCGATAGGTCGTGGGGAGTTCCCGAGGTCGGCGCCACCAGGATCTCGCTAATACTTGATTTGGTCAGAGTTTCGACTGGGATTGTATGGCTCAGGCTGTCGGCAGAGGCGGAGGCCAACGCGGCCAGCGCGTCAGCGGCGGAGTTTTCCTTTCGTGGCACCTTGGTCAAGGAAAACTCATCAAATGCTGCTGCTTCCGCTTGTACTAGCTTCAGATATGCGGTCATGCGATCATCCCAAGCTTCGTACTCCCCATTGAACTGGTTTGCGATGAGCTGGGAGTCACAAAAGACGCTAATCCTTGCTGCGTGAACTGCCTTTGCCAGTCGTAGTCCTGCGAGCAACGCTTGTACTCTGCCTCGTTGTTGGAGGCCGGGAATGCGAGGCGGAAGGATTGCTCTATAGTTTCACCGGTTGGTGAGACGAGCTGTACCCCAACGCCAGACCCCTTGGTGGAGGAAGAACCGTCCACATGTAGTTTCCAGGTACTTGGAACCTCTGTGTCTGGGCTCAGCTCAGGGATTATTTCAACGATGAAATCCGCTAAGACCTGTGACTTCAGCGCAGTTCGGGGTTTGTACTCGATGTCGTACTCGCTGAGTTCGATCGCCCACCGAGCTAGGCGCCCTGACTGCGTTGGGCTGTGAAGTATGGTGCGAAGCGGGTGGTTAGACAATATGGCTATGGAGTGAGACTGGAAGTACGGGCATAGCTTCCGCGCTGATGTGACCATGGCCAGTGCCAGATTTTCGGTCACCATGTATCTAGTCTCGGCGTCCACCAGGGACTTACTAATGTAGAAAATGGGCTTCTGTTCGTTGCTTTCTTCTCGTACCAAAATTCCGCTGACCGTCGCGCTGGATACTGCAATTTAAAGATATAAAACTTCGCCAGTTTCCAGTTTGGACAATATCGGAGGTGTGGTGAGGTACGTCTTCAGTTGGGTGAACGCCTCTTCACACGACTCATCCCATTCAAACTTCTTGTTGGAGTGAAGCTTCTGGTAGAACGGGAGACACTTGTCAATAGAGTGGGAAATTAATCTTCTAAGGGCTGCTATGCGGCCAGTGAGTCGCTGCACCTCCCGCATTGTGGTAACATGAAAAGCATTCGCGCAAGTGACCGACATGATCGTCCTCTCATAACGACTTGACCAACATGTCATCGATGTATACTTCCATTGTCTTGCCGAGCTGGTCGGAAAACATTTTATTTACCAATCTTTGATATGTTGCGCCAGCGTTTTTGAGGCCGAACGGCATCACCTTGTAGCAGTAGAGTCCCCGGTCAGTCACAAAAGCCGTCTTTTCTCTGTCATCCGGGTGCATGAGTATCTGGTTATACCCAGAGAAGGCGTCTAGGAATGATAGCAGTTGGTTCCCAACTGTTGCCTCAACCAACCGATCTATGTGTGGGAGAGGAAAGCAATCCTTCGGGCACGCCTTGTTGAGGTCGGTGAAATCCACGCAAACCCTCCACTTGTCGTTCTTCTTTTTGACTACCACCGGGTTGGCTAACCAATCCGGATACTTCACTTCAATGATTGAACCGGCCTTGAGCAGTCGCTCTAATTCCGCGTTGACGACCTCCGCTCTCTCCGTGCCAAGCTTCCTCTTCTTTTGGCGAACTGGCTTGTAGGTTGGATCCACATTGAGCTCGTGGAAAGTAATGTCCAAGCCTATTCCCGGCATGTCGTCTATCGTCCAAGCGAATGTGTGCTTGTTTTCTTTGAGGAACGCTACCAACTCCCTGAAATTTTCTTTCTCCAGATTCACCCCGACTCCTACGCAATGGTCGGGGTTACCCGGGTCAATGCACACCTGCCTGATTTTACTAAGGTCAGGGTTGGACGGTTCGACTTGATCTGCTTCCTTCGGGCTTGACTCCGGCACTCGGATTTGGAATGTGTATTGTTCCTGGGACCTACGCAGCTTGTTCTTGTTGACGTAGCACAGTCTCGCCGTCCGCTGGCTTCCATGGACGGTGACCACCCCGTGCTCCATGGGGAACTTGATGCATTGATGGTAGGTTGACGGTATTGCCCTCATTGAGTGTATCCATGGCGTTCCCAATATTACGTTGTATATGTCTGGGGCCTCTACCACCGTGAACTTGGTCTCCATCCTCACGCCGCCAATGAAAGTGTTGAGCTTGATCGAACCTATGGACATTGTGGTGGCACCGTTGAAGGCAGTTAGAGGTTGTTTTAATTTCTTTATACGCTCTTCAGGGATCTCCATCTTGTCGAGTGTTTCCTTGTAGAGAACGTTGACTGAGCTGCCAGAGTCAATTAAAGCCCGAGCTATTTCGTAGTCCTCGATCATGAGCTCGAGTACTAGGGCATCATTGTGAGGCTGTGTAACACTCCTGGTTGTCCATTCCGAGAACTCTATGACGGTATCTTCTCCGATCGCTGCTTGGACATCGTTGGTGGTCGAGTTCGCCTATCTGCTGTAGCTTTTTATCGACCGGACCATGTCGTTGAAGAAAGGACCTGACCCCATAATCATATTGATTCGCTTCCGAGCTGTTGGGGGTTCCACCTTTTCTGCGTGCCTCGTGTCCCGATCGCGTTTTAGTGGTTCCATGTCGTCATGAGGTCGCGCTCCCTCACGCTCGTCGTTCTTCCTAGCCAACTCCTCCGCCCTGTACTTGTTGAATAAATACTGCTTGAACCCAAAGCATTCCTCTGTTGTATGCCCCGATGTGTTATGAAATTCACATAACTTCTCGGAGGTTCTAGACCCGTCGTTTCGTGTCCAGGTGTTGGACCTGGAATTGTAGTTAGAGTTGGATCCCGAGCTTCGCTCTGATCCTTGGGGGTTAGATATCTGGAACGACCTGTGCTTGGAATTGCTCCCCTCAGCTCGGTGTCCACTAGAGGATCGCATGTTATCCTTTTCCTCTTTAGGTTTGTCCTTGGACGCTGTCTTTGACGAGGAGGCGTGCTTTTCCGCATATGCCCTCTTTTCATCTTCTATCTCCACAAACCTTGAAGCATGGTGAAGCGCGTCCTCCAAGGAGGTAGGTCGGTTGAGCATGAGACCCTCCCGAAGGCGGGAATTGTACCAAAGGGCATTTCGTAGAGCCGCGATGCCTGCCTCGTCGCTGACGACCACATTAGAGATGACCGCTTTGAACCTGGACAGGAACGATCGCAAGGACTCGTCTTTCTTCTGGGTCATTGTCCAGAGGTTGGCATCCGAGACGCCCTTCTCGATAAACATCGAGTAATGCTTGATAAAAGCAGTTGACAGCTCGTTGAAACTGTCAATTGAGTTCGCCTTCAGGCGAGAAAACTAGTTTAGAGCCGCTCCGGAAAGGTTTTCGACGAAGAGATGGCAGTATCTAGCGTCTTTGTCGGCCTCATTGAATTTGGTCCGACCCATTTCGATGCAAAATGCGGTCATGTGAGCTCGGGGATCTGTTTTTCCCTCGTAGGGCGCGATCTTGAGCTTGATGCTCGGAATGGCGGCTCCTACGATTCGGCTCGTGAAAGGTGTTCACTGAGTTTCCTCAATGACTCGGTGAACCTCTGGTGTCGAGCTGGTGGCCTTGTGGATCTGGGACTGCATAGTCCAGAGCTCGGCGGTCGCTTGGGCGAGTGTCTGCTTTAGCGTTTGCAGCTCGGAATCCGTATGGGCGGACATTCCTCCCAGAGCTGAGTCTTGTAGGCCTTGGTCCCGGTCGCCCGACCTCTGGTCAGCGGGGGTGGCCCCGTAACCAGGTCGGGCTTCCAGAACACGGATTTCCCGTGGGGAGATCGGGGCGATGGAATTTATCCTTGCGAGCTGAGCGGTCTGAGCTTGTGCCAGCTCTTCTAGCCGCTGGCTTGACCTTCGATCTTGCTCTTCCTGTCTCGCAGTCCTCTCCACCAGCAAGGCGAAGACGCCACGCATGTTCTCCAGGACTTGGTTCGATGCTGCCTGTGCGTCGAATGTTGGGGCCACCTGCTCTTGCCTTTGAATCCCAGTGGTTTGATCGGCATTGTCGTCGTCGTGAATCCTTGGGAGAGTCGGGCTTGTTTTTCCGTCGGCACCGTTGTCGCCAGACATGCTATCCTGAAAGCAAAAAAGAGAAAAGGGGCATAGACAAATAGAACGCAAGCTGACTTACGTGGAATTCGATGTAGCGAAGCGGAATCGACCCTCCTTCTAGCGCCAATTGTTGGATCCGGAATCCACACAGAATATGGGGTACTTGACTTAAGATAATATGTGAGAAAAAACTGTGACTTTATTGATTTTCGATGTGATATTTACAATGGCTGTTAGCTCAGTTCTCTCAAAAAGAATCTGATCCATCTTCCTGAGCTCCCCCTTCTCCTTTTATACTCCTTTCACCTTATAATCGCTTCATTAATGCGCATTAACTCCTCCTATTAATGCCGATTCTTCGGTTTTTATTCACTCTTAGCTCGAATTGGTTGGGCCTCCCTTTCCTTCTGCGAGTAAGGCTGAATGTTCTTTGACGGGCCTTAACGGCCCGTTAGCACCTCGATCCTTTGGTTGAATCCTGGATCGGTTTACTCTGAACCGGGTACGGTAGGTACCACCTCCACCAATATATTATTCTAAAATACTATTTCTAGCATCTCCAAAATACAGATTACCATTGAAACAATATCAAAAGAAGAGATAAAGAATGTCAAATTGTTAATACTAATTCTAAGTCAATATTAAAATCCTATTCTTTAGTTTCTTAAAACTTTCCATAACTTATAAAGGCATATTAAACCTACATTATCATTTATTTGCTCATAAATGAGTAAACATCTATGGAAAGGCATGTATTTTAGGAAGGTACCCTTTACAAGCCAAAAAACCATACTCACTTTCATTTGGATGGAGAGAGTGTTATTTCCACACAAGGATTACTCAGGCAAGGGATTTGGGTACGAATAGGATCTAGGATTGGCACATTAGTATGACATGATCCGGGGATGCTTGATGTTTTGCCGAGGTCAGCACGAGAACGGGGTAGCATGTGGCATCCTAGGCTCGAGTTTCAGCATTTAACAAATTTCATGGGAGGAATAATCATTTGCAGATTCTAGAAGAATTTATGAATCTAGAAGATATAGAGCTGATTCGGAGAATCCAACCAAGTCGAACCAATACATATGATGGACTGATATGACATTTCACAAAGTCGGGACAGTATACAGTCAAATCAGAGTATAGACTTTTCTATCATTGGAGACAACTCGATTAAATAATTGTGGATGAGGTCCCCTAAAGGCATACGCTATGAGGACTAAGTGTCCTCTATAAATACAACATTTTATTTGGCAAATCATTACAGGGAGTCTGATGGTCACCACATAACTATTCACCATGGGATAACTTGTGATAGTGTGTTTAAATGGTGTGGTGTATATGAGGAGATGACTAATCACATTTTATTTGAATATCCATCTATTTTACAAATATGGACAATTTGTGCAGATTCAACAAAGCCACATATGTTCCCAACGAGATCGATCTAAACTAATGTAAATTATATTTTCTGGAGGAACCCCCTACGGACTCAGGATTGGGACCGACAAGATATTTTCTCATGGATCTTATGATTTATATGGAAAGAAAGAAATCAAAAAGTTTTCAAAGAGGTAAACTAGAAATTGGTGAAATCTTAAGGAATACAAAAATAAAATATTCAGTTTGTAAAGAGGCACAATTATCACAGCCTTCATCGGAATTGCCTACGCTTGATAGAATTAAGGAGCATAATATTAACGTTTGTCGTCTTGACGGATCATGAAAAAAGCACGATCCTACTTTTGGATTTGGATGAATTTGCTTAGAAGGAGATGTTAAGATAGTACTCCTCGAGGAAAAGTATCGTCGACGAAGTCTTTCACCACTGCATTCATAGATGAAAGCTTTAATGTGGACGATGTTAGAGATACGCGATAAAAAATATATATATATTGCCAAAACTTGGAGACATATTGTGCAAAACTTATAACTAATACTAAAAAACCGGAAAATTGGCCATGTCCGCTACCCACTCCTTCAAGAATATCAAAGGTTAAGAAAACATTTCTTAGGATTTTTCTTATCTACCATCCGAACACGAAGAATTTACAAACGGATTTTCTGACTCAAGGTTCTCGAACTTTATTTATATGATTTTGCATTTGTAAACTCTCTTTCTCCTAGTTGGATCATTAACAATTGAGTGAATTTTTGATTAATGTGTAACTGATAACAAAAGTGAGCAAACATCTTGTTAGAAAAACAAATTCTCTCATCTACAAACATTTTTACAAATTTATTTAGAGTTTCCAGTGATTTTAAATCATCTTTATAATGTTTAAATATATGCTAGATTTTTATATAATTAATAAGAGTGAATAATAAATTATTTCTATTTGATGTTTTAAGGTGTAAGCTACTTTTGTTAAGTAGTACATAGAAGATACGAAAAATCGAGGACACTCATTAAATGGAAAATAGATATTCTTTTAGTTAACATATTTATTTGCTTTTAATTATGTATATATCATCCAGGATAGTCATCAAATGGAAAATAGATATTTGCTTTTAGTTAATATATATCATCATTGTTGTTGGAGGTGAGCTTCACACCCACACAATGCCTAGTCCATTTTCAATTTTAATCCCAAAAGTGTGATTACTCCAAAAAGACCATTTCGAATCCATGAGCAAAAGGTCCATCAAGTAAGGCCCAGACATCAAAAGATGACACCACATTGTCCACGTCAGCACGAAGTATATGAAAAATAACTAAAGTCCAAACACCTGACACGAGCAGCCTACAGTGGCGGCCTTGTGTCAGACCGGTGCTTTTCTAAAGCTTGAGGTACAACAAAATTGACCAAGTCAAATTCAGAAAAGACAAGGCAGACTTGGTCATATCAATTTTTCGTTGAAGTGGAGCAAGTAACGAGGAGAGTTGACCTCATACCAAAGAGAAAAGAAGCAGAATGAGTTCCCTCGTCATAAATGCACCCTTAAGCTACGAAATGTGTATTTTGGTGAAATACCAAGCTACGAGGTAAACCAAACTCAACGGCGGTCTGGCAGACCGAGGTCACAGGAGCTAACTAGGAGAGATGAAATTGGAGGAAATACTTCTATATAAAAGGAAGACCTTGGAAAATGAAAAGTAAAGGGCAACTCCAATTGAACATACACAAGAAAATCTCTATAAGAAAATCTAGAGAGAACTTAGATCCTTCTTTCACTTTGAATTTCTATCCTCTCAAACATTCGAAATACTCTTGTATTTACATTGATTAAACCAACTTCAATATAACGAGATTCTCCGACCTTCATTGTGCCAGAACATCTCATTTCTCTTTTTCTCTTCCACGTCATCCCACTTTCTTTGTTCTTTAGCCCGAACCCGGTTACACCTTCACCAATTGTGCTATAGGTATTTGATTAATTATGTGCATTTAACTCTGTAACTAAAGGAAAAGATACAATGGACTGATAGTATAATTCATACTATTTTAAAAATATTTAAAACTGAAATGGATTGTTATAATTGGCATAATGGCTTGCTGAAAAAAAGTAAGACGAAAGTTATAGATAAACTTGGAGAAGCAATTGGTCACGACTTCCAATAAAAACAAAATATTACAATATAAAAAGTTTTAGAGATTTATTGTCGACTAGTCTGATTCTAAAGTTCCGGAAAAATTCTTTTAACAATACATCAACTATGATATAACATAAACTAGGTAACCCTATACGGGCATGAGAACATTGTTATAGTAGTATATAATTTTATTTTCTATTAAAAAGGTTTGACATAAATCTATTGTTTATATAAAGTATAATATTGATTATATATAAAATGTTTGTTAAACTTATATTTGTTAATTATATTTTCATATTATAAATACACAACCTAGCATAACAGGTTATGTAATTCAAGTTTACAAGTAACATAATTTTGTTTAGTATAACATAAGGAAATATATTTGTTTATTTCTACTATGTTTGATATTAAAACTAAATGAACTAATATAAAATTTTGGACCAAATAAAGGATAAAATATTGTGAAGTACTAAATTAACCGTAAAGTGCATATGACGAAAAAATACAATAAAAATCTGCAAAAAATGATAAGTTAATGAAAATAAAAAAATTCAATATTTGTACATTTTTATAAATTTTAGAACAATTATTTAACACAAACATTTTTTGGAATCTGACTTACCGTGGACTACGAAATATTATGAAATACTGGTTTGTAGACTACATTCAATGTTTTTATCTGAGGCTTTTCTTTTTTATCGGTTATCAAATTTTTTTAATCTAGATCTCGATTTAACCCTTGAAAGTGAAAGATATAATTGATCGTGAGAGAACCCTGATCTAGGCAGATAAAAACCAACGTTTTGCAATGTTTGGCCTTAACTTTTGTTGATGGTCATTACATAAGTTAATGTCACAGAAAACTGTCTTCAGTGCATTCTAAAGGGGAACTTTATTTTAGGTGGGATGACAAACATCCTTGGGATTAAAACATTGCCTCCTTCAACATCATTTTCTGTTCTTATTCTATCTTTTATCAAAATACCGATTCAATCCACCTAACACTCTTGATTCATCCTCCGCAAAAGCTGTCATGGATATCTCCTCGACCTCCATTCCACCAGAAAAACCAAAACTGAACCATCTTCAGAACCAATAGACAAATTCTTCTCTCGAGCCGCTTGTCACCAGTAGAGAGGATGGACATTAGATAATAATCTCCTCCAAATCCAAAAATGTTTCTCACCGTATCAATATCTGAAGACCAATTCCCAATCGATTAGGACCCCTTTCCTTCAAACAAAACCCGAGACAATTCCACTTTCCCTATCACCATAACTCCACGCGAAACCCAGAACTTTATCTCTCCCTCTGCATAAGATGATTAGGAATCAACTCATTGAGTGGCCAAATCAATAAAACCAAACCTCAGTTGAAAGTCATGGACATCACACCCTTGTCGATTCTCCATAATCTCCATCGAAACACTTATGACCAATATACCATAGAAATCAACCTAGTTAGGCCAACGAAAAATCTTTAATAAAAAGCTTTAGATATTTATTGTCGGCTGGTCTGATTTTAAAGTTGTGGAAAAATCCTCTTAATGATACATCAACTATGATATAACATAAATTTATCAGGCTATCAAATATAGGAAATGTTGATTTTGATTCTGATTCAAACTATATATCTAAAATATTGTTCAAGAAGATTTTCATTTAGATGAAGATGAATTGCACGTTCCGACGTAATATGCGAAAGCTATTCAAAATGAAATTGCTACGTTATTATGTGGTTTTCCATAACGATCTTAACTTATGCAATAATGTGTATACGTTATTTTTTCAAAATTTTATAAAATGCACTTTGATGAATAATATCTGGAATTTAAACTTTATACAATAGAAAAATTTTAACTATTTTTTGGAGCTAGTCCTCCCTTGAGCCGATAAGCTAGGAGACGCCGATAAAGGATCGGCCAACCCAGACTCCATCGGTGGCGCTTTCTCCGATACACGCCACATCTTGACTGACCTATCTAAACTCCCACTATACACGATCCACCGTCTCTCACCCGAAGCCGATTCTTGATCTCTCTCCACTGCCAAACACTTCACCGGACCTGCGTGTCCTTTCAAAACCGAAATACACACGTGCTCTCCTCCTCCTGCTCCGTCGTTTTCTGGCCTCCTCCATACGCGAATCCCTAGATCGGCGGAACCGCTGAACAATAGAATCCCCGCCGTGACAAGACAGAGAACGGCGAGTTTATGCCCTTCCAAAACACCGCCGTCTTTCATACTGTTATCACGTTGCCAGAAGTTAACGGTTCCGTCAGACGATCCACAGTAGACTAACGCCGCGATTTGATCAACGGCGATTGCCGTCACGGCGCAATCTTGTTGTATAAGCGTCTCAGAAAAGTAATGTTTTGTCTCTTTGGCTTGATCCTCTCTCCTCCACACTTTCACCGTCCCATCCGCAGATCCGGTGAAAACCAAACCGTCAAAACCCGAGACGACGGCGTTCACCGCGTCCTCATGAGCGTTCACCGATTCTAAACATCTCATATCAGAGACTCTCCAAACTTTAAACGTTTTATCCCAAGAACCCGAATACAAAAGCTTCTTGTCTTCACTCAAGGTGAGGCAAGAGATGGCGTCAAGATGTCGACACCATTGAGCATTGGTGCTTGTTCGATTCTTCCACGTGAAAGTGAAGTAAGAAGAAGGTGCAATGGAGTTTTTAATGTAGTCACGGAGGATCGGCATCGTACCAATGCGGCGGAAAACGTTGGAGTCTTTGGACGAGGCTTTCCACACACGTATTTTCCCGTCTTGATGTCCGGTGAAGATTTTGTCTCCGGCGAGTACGATGGCTTTCACCAATCCACTGTTAGATTTGAAACTCGAGAACTCAACATGATTTTTCCAAACCCTTATGTTCTTGGAATCAGATCCTGTGTATAGTAAATCTCCACACGTAGCTAAAGAATAGATATGTCCTTCTTCACGAACAATAGATCCCAAGAGAACATTAGGAGAGTAGTTTTTAGGTTCGCCTGTTCGCGTCGAAGCCGTGAATTTAGTACCGGAGGAGTACGGCGGTTCTGCGCCGTCGGGATCGACTTGTGTGGTCCATGGTGATTTGGATAAAGGAGAAGAAGAACCTTCGGAGGGAGAGATGTCGACGTATGTTATGTCATAAATGTCGGGGTCTGGATCAGTTTCAATTCTCTTTAGTTTTGTATTGCTCATGTCTCTGCTCGAAACCTTATTATGCATTTGAATAAATCAAGAAGAACATTGACTAGTTTTGTAAAATTTCTGGATTTAGACAGACTTTTTTTTTAATCCTACGATTACAAGATCGTCCAGAGAAGAAAAGAAAAGTTAGGAGACGATGGGGTCTATATGAAATTTATTCTATATATAGTTCATTTAAAATTGGAACCATTTATTTCGGAAGAAATTTCTATTGATTTCCTTTTGGAGATAAATGCAAATTATAGCTGCAAGAAAAATAACTACGAGGCATGAATATGTAATCCATTTCCTATTTTTAGGTTCGATTAATTATTTATATGGTTCTAAGTAAATTGCCAATAGATCGGTTAGGGCATAAGGGCATCTGCATTGGTGTGTTCTCACAAGTGTTCTAACAAAAATAAAATAATAAATAATAATTTTTTATGGTCTCAAAATTATTGAAACACTCACCAAATTGCTTTTAAATAAATTTTTTTATGGCGAAGTGTTCTCAAAATTCTTTGAACACTCACCAAAGTGCTCTAAAATGTTCTCAAATGAGAGCATTTTGGTGAGTGTTCCAAGAATTTTGAGAACACTTTACCATAAAAAAATATTATTTGAAAGTATTTTGATGAGTGTTTCAAGAATTTTGACAACATTTCACTATAAAAATATTATTTATTATTTTATTTTTGTTAGAACACTTGTGAGAACATATCAATGCGGATGTCCTAAGGGTATGTTTAATGGGAGAATCCCTTAGGGGTTCTTAAAAAAAATAATAATAATAATATTATAAGGTAAGGGGTTCTTAAAAACTTAAGAACCCCTTGTATTATAATATTTTTTTAAGAACCCCCATTAAGATCCTCCAATAAACGTGGCCTAAGAGCAACTCCAATGGTGAGTCTCACCATTGGAGTCCTTGGCATTTTCTATTTTCTTTTTGTGATTTAAATTTTGATGGTTTAATTGTTAAGGACTCTTACCTTAAAATTAACTCCAATGGTGAGACTCATGAGGAGTCCTTAGGAAAAAAAATATTTAATTTTAAAACAATCCTTAATGAATGATTATGATATTTAAATAGTAAATATTTAATTATTGAATGATTATTAAATTTAAATTTTTATTTAAACATTTTCTATTTTCTTTTTGTGATTTAAATTTTGATGGTTTAATTGTTAAGGACTCTTACCTTAAAATTAACTCCAATGGTGAGACTCATGAGGAGTCCTTAGGAAAAAAAATATTTAATTTTAAAACAATCCTTAATGAATGATTATGATATTTAAATAGTAAATATTTAATTTTTATTTAAACATTATACTTAAGCATAAAATTTTTATTTATTAAATGAGTAAATATGAAAATACAATAATTATCAATATTCATTACCACCAAATTTGTTCCAAATATTTTCAATTAAATCGTTTTTCAATTGTTCATGTAGACGCCTATCACGAACATAATTCCGTACGCCAAGCATGTTACCAAGATTTGAAGGCATGTCGGTACAATAGGACATATCCACATGTGAACCTCTGCTCGAATCTCCTTCTTCAAACTCAGATGTATTATACTGAGTGTAGGCATCGCACTCATTTTCTATTATCATATTGTGTAGTATGATACATGCTCTCATAATCTTCCCTATTTCTCT
>OVAN01006942.1:1565-20418 GCA_900406275.1 Anastatica hierochuntica | reverse complement strand
AAAACGAAAACACCCCCCCCCCCCCCCGAAGAGACTTTCTCAGTATAGGATAAGTGCCCATACACACCGCCCGTAAACGCTTTATCGTTCCAGACATGGCTACGAAATAGCAAATCGACTTTCCTCTGCACCCAACACAAACAAGACTCCGGGATACAGGCCTCCATCTCCATTTCCCCGTCAAGCCTACAAACACGACTTTGAGATTACGGGCCTCCGTCCCCGCAATCTCTACCACACCACCTACATAAAACACAATATATATAGCCACCCACAAAACCCGAGCGCTATCCCACCGAAACCTCCGGTAACCTCGATCTGCAGGACCTAGTCTCATATAATGAACTCATTCGTTACATGCACATATCAATCTTGCGTAATTCTCAAATAATACCAGTTTACCCTAATCTGAAAATTAAACCAATAAAAATAATATGTCAGATTAGTCCTAACATTCATTTAAAATACAGCAAACAATCAAGACTCCAAACAAACTAAAGCAATATGTTATGGTGCTAGACTACGCAAGAAAGATTGAATAAGGAAAGCCTGAAAAGTATATGGGTCTAGCCCTCACCTTAGCAAATCGAAAGAAAAGCTCGGTCTCTGAATCCCGAACGCTTAATCAGACTTTGAATCTGAGGTCAGGGCGAAAAATCAGTCAGAAAAGCCCCAAAACTGAGAAAACGGATTTAGAATGGAAAAGTGGGCCCCACGGATCAAACCGGACCGACTAGATCAATCGATCAAAGTCAACGCTCGTAGGTCAAAGTCAATGGTCAAAATCGTGGTCAACGGTCAAACCCGTCAAACTGGTCAACTCAGTCCGACACAGTCAGCAATGGTCCGACACGTGGACCAATCTAACTCCGACATGTCAGCTGGACTCGCCACGTCAGCAGAGACACATCACCTTTATACCAACTGGTCCAGTCAGCAACAATCTGACACATGGACTAATCAGATTCTGACACGTCAGCAAGACATGCCACGTCACACTGACAAGTCAGCACAATTTGCCACGTCAGAAACTCATCGGAGTTTTCGCCGGCGGTGGTTCTGGCGGTGGTGGTCCGACAGCGATCCGGCGGTGGGTCTCGACGGTGCGTGAGGTGGCGGTCTTAGATCATCCGAAACTTCAAAAGGCGATTGCGGGTGCGTTCAGACTCCGATTGAGACACGGCTACTGCTTCGTCTCGACGAGATCTATCCACTGGTGGCCTCGGATTTGCGATCGGATCAAAGAGCAGAGAGATCGACGCAAAATAGTGCTCGAGAAGAGAGAGAAGGTTATGATTAAGTGATTTCCGGTGGTGGTTCGCGGTGGCTGATGGGTGACTCTAGGGTTTCGTGGTAATGGAGTGATTTAGGCATAGCTTCGCTAAGAATTTAAGTGATGGGAAAAATATGAGAGGTGATAAGTCTTTAAATAGAAAAAAACTAAGAAGAGAACCTAGGGTTTTCTAGAAGAAAAAAATTGGGCTTTAATGGGTCCCTACAACAATTTTAAAAATGATGGTCCATCAAGGTTTTGGGATGTTACAATTCTCCCCCACTTGAAATGAATTCATCCTCGAATTCGCGGGTCAATTGTCAACTTCTCCCCCACTTGGTTTCCAACCAACCTTCATATTACTCTCTCTTACACCTCTTGAGACAACCAAATATACTTGACTAAGCCACAACATAAATTTTCTCAACATGCTCTTTTCGATGATCGAATCCTTTTGTATATCTGGGGTTATACTTTAAAAAGAATCAAGATGAATAGACTTTACTTAGAAATAGAAATACACTAACGATTAGTGGAATAATACTGAACAGTCTGGTGCCTTTAATTTTTGAAAAATCCCAAGTCCCAGTTTTTTGAAAACCGTTGAAAATCCGATTCACTAACTACCCTACCTCCTAAACGCCTCCCGGGCCAGAACCGGGACAACCAACCGGCTCTGATACCAAAATGTAACACTCGTTTCATCCTCTCCCGAGAACGACGTGTCACTTACCCTAACTTGCAACTCAAGAAATCCATTAATCCAAGGATTAACTTTTATTATTCAAAACCATGTTCCAATATCCAATAACCAAAATAAACGGAGTCTAAACCAAACAAATAAATAAAATATCGAAGAAATGAAAAACAAATAAAAATCTCGATGATCCCAAAAACAGCACCATAACTGTCTAGCTTGTCCGACTACTTGTTAGTCTCACCTGAAAGAAGAAGGGAAAAGAAGGAGGTGAGCAACTTGGAAGTCACTCGGTGATGTGGGGAATGCTAGGGAACCATAAGTTCGCAAACCCGGCTTAAGCACTTCAACCACACAATCTAGTCCTAAAACACGCACGCACACGACACCTAATGCACCCAAGAAACAAGCAAGGTCATATCCTCCATAATATATAATATGGCNCCACCCCCCCCCCCGAAGAGGCTTACTCAGTATAGGATAAGTGCCCATACACACCGACCGTAGACGCTTTATCGTTCCAGATAGGGCTACGAAACAGCAGATCGACTTGCCTCTGCACCCAACACAAACAAGACTCCAGGATACAGGCCTCCGTCCCCATTTCCCCGTCAAGCCTACAAATACGACTTCAAGATTACGGGCCTTCGTCCCCGCAATCTCTGCCAAGCCTCCTACATCATACAAAATATATATAGAGCCACCCACATAACCCGAGAGTTATCCCATCGAAACCTCCGGTAACCGCGGTCTGCGGGACCTAGTCTCATAGAATGAACTCATTCGTTACATGCACATATCAATTTTGCGTAATTCTCAAACAATACCAGTTTACCCTAATCTGACAATTAAACCAATAAAAATACTATGTCAGATTTTTTCTAACAGTCATCTAAAATATAGCAAGCAATCAAGACTCAAAACGAACTCAAGCAATATGTTCTGGTGCTAGACTATGCAAGAAATAGTGAATAAGGAAAGCCTGAGAAAGAAAAGCTCGGTCTCTGAATCTCGAACGCTTAATCAGACTTTGAATCTGAAATCAGGGTGAAAAATTAGTCACAAAAGCTTCGGAACGGAGAAAACAGATTTATAATGGAAAAGTGGGCCCCACGGATCAAACCGGACCGAATAGATCAATCGGTTAAAGTCAACACTCGCAGGTCAACGGTCAAACTGGTTAACTCAGTCCGACACAGTCGAAAACGGCCCGACACGTGGACCAATCTAATTCCGACACATCAGCAGGACTCACCACGTCAGCAGTGACACATCACCTTTATACCAACTGGCCCAGTCAACAACGATCTGACACATGCACTAATCAGATTCTGACACGTCAGCAAGACATGCCACGTCAACACTGACATGTCAACATAATTTGCCACATCAGCAACTCACCAGAGTTTTCGCCGGTGGTGGTCCGACAGCGGTCCGACGGTGGGTTCCAGCGGTGCGTGAGGTGGCGGTCTTAGATCGTTCGAAACTTCAAAAGGCGATTGCGGGTTCATTCAGACTCTTATTGAGACGCGACTACGGCTTCGTCTCGACGAGATCTATCCACTGGTGGCCTCGGATTTGCGATCGGATCAAAGAGCAGAGAGATCGAGGCAAAATAGCACTCGGGAAGAGAGAGAAAGTTATGATTAAGTGATTTCTGGTGGTGGTTCGCGGCGGTTGATGGGTGACTCTAGGGTTTCATGGTGATGGAGTGATTTTGGCAGAGGTTCGCTAAGAGTTTAAGTGATGGGGAAAATATGAGAGGTGATAGGTCTTTAAATAGAAAAAACTAAGAAGAGAACTTAGGATTTTCAAAAAAAAAAAGGGCTTTAACGGGTCTCTGTAACAATTTTAAAAAGGTTGGCCCATCAAGGTTTTGGGATGTTACAGTATATTTTAAAATTGATTCACACAAAGCAAATATAATAAAATCTGAGCATTCCAGCATGAGCTTCCTAATTTTGAAAGCATAAAAAGGGAAGAGGACAATCGATTTTGATTATGTCTCCAAATGCTCTTAAATCCTCTACCTTTTAATTGAAACCCTAATTTTGAGAAATCTCCAAATTGTTCTAAGTGTTGTTGTGGAGAGGTTGAAGATGAAGTAGAATGGAAATGATGTAGCTTTTTTTTACTAAGATTCTTAGACAAAACGACGTCGTTTTGATTAGTTCCAACAAAGTGGCGACGTTTCATGCATTTTTTTCGACAAAACGGGTCTACTCAAAACAGCAATGGTTCGACATGGCTGTCAAATCAGCCAATTTAGATGGATACTTAACAGTGTTACAGAGAATGTCGAGTTAGGCACAATTTTGATAATTTGGTTATAAAATTGAGAATAATTTTAAATTTCTGTATAAATTAATACAACTGATTAGGTTGGAGTATGAATTAGTCATATTTGAATAGTTAAGGTATGAATTAGCCCACTTCCCGACATTAACCAAATTTGATAATTACTCTAAAAATGAATAGGGAAATAACAAATATAACCTAATATATTTGGTCAATATGAAAAGTAGCTCATAAATATCAACATTCTTAAACTAACTCTTTTACTCTTTTTTATCCTTCTGTTTTTAAACTATTTACAAAAAGCCATTAATGAAGCACAAAACAGAAAACAATGTCGTCTGCTTTAGCACTCGAAAAAGAAGGCGTTGTAGTCTGCTTTTAAAATAAAATTACAAAGCAAACTGCATGACCGTCTGCTTTGGGTGGTAGCGTGACGACTAAGTAGTATGCTTTAGAAGATAAAATTATAACGCAAATTGCAACGATGTCTGCTTTATTTTTAAAGTTGACGGCGATGCAGTCTGCTTTGTAAATTTATCTTCTAAAATTGTAAAGCAAACTGCAGCGCCTAAAATTTGAGTGTTAAATGTTGCAGTTTGCTTTAGAAGATAAATTTACAAAGAAAACTGCAGCGCCATCTGCTTTAATACTCGAAACAGTTGGCATTGCAATGTGCTTTAAAAACAAAATTACAAATCAGACATCTCGGCGGTATGCTTTAAAAAATAAAATTACGAAGCACACTGTAGACCCATTTGCTTTAGCACCTGAAGCAGACATCGTTGCGGTCTGCTTTAGAAAATGAAATCACGAAGCAAATTGTGGGACTTTCTGCTTTCGGTGCTATTGTAGACAGCCATGTAGTCTGCTTCAGAATATAACATTACAAAGCGAACTGCATCATCAAGTAGCACACCAGACGATAATGCGGTCTGCTTTGTTATTTTATCAACAAAACATACAACATAAAAATCTTCAAAAGTTGCGTTGTGTATTTTACGAAATGATATAAATTGAGTTTGGGACAAATGTTGTAGACTATAAATATTAAAAGTTTTGAGAATATAAAAATAAAAATATTATCTAAAACTATCAAAAGTTATGAAAACAATGTTTATTATAAACTTAAAACTAATATAAATATCTATAAATATTGAAAGTTTAAAAAAAATATTGTGTGGTCCTCCAACAAGTTTTGGCATTTTCAAGTACTTGATTGGATTCACTCGCATATAGCGAGAGGTTTATGTCCATCGCCAATGAATCAAAAGCACTATCGTTGTCGTAGGAGGTAATCTTTCCCAGAGCTTCTCCGGATAAATCCATATGAGATCGAGTTTCTTGCTAGTCTCCGTTGGGTTTCTTTAGTCTCCGTTGACATGCTTTTCCTATCACGCATTCAAGAACAAACACATTTCCATTTTTTCCTATAAAATTTGATGTATCATGGGCATAACTTTCTCTTATGAATGCAGGCTCGGAGTGAATTGAAGGTTTGGCAACCTCTAAATTTAGAAGGAAATGCAGTGTAAGGATTTAAGGTGTTGTCACTATGTATGTATGTTTTCAATAATTTGATGCATCCGTTTTGTGATGAATATTTCCATTGTTGTTATACTAAAATCTTAAAAACATTGTTTCTTAATCAGAACTCTCGATGGTTCCTTATATCAGACAACAGGTATTGTCAACTTGCGTGTTTTAATATCTGCTGAAGATATCTTTGATGACAATAATGGCCTCCTGAACAACATAATTTACTTTGATCTTTATCAACTCCAGCAGCAAACACTGATGACAATGAAGCTCTTTACCAAATTCTTGCTTATGTTTTTTTTCTCATATGGCCTTGCTACTACTACCTCGCAGAAACAAAATGAGAAGTAATATCCACAGAAAATAAGGGATACATATATATATATATATATATATCTTCATACTGGTTTCATTTGAACATTGTGAAATGATCATTGTCAACTACATAAACATGCAATATTATCTAAGCATGATAATATTAATTTCAAATATTCTTTGGTATTAGTATTTTGAGTTTAGCATAATTATTCTCTGTCTTGATGTTCTAAACCCTTCTGATAGTAAATTTTGAGAAGACGTTGTAGAAAAATTTTAAGTTTTTGCTCAAACGAATGTTTGCTTTTGTGTATTAAATCATTATCTTGTTAAGCCCATAAGCTCACAAGCTTTAGAATATTTTTGTAGCCTATATGTTTAAGGTGAAAGTCGTTTATACAAAATGAAATTTAATTTTTAAATAAGAAATGATAGCTAAACTTTGAAAGCAATAATTAAAAGCAGTGTTATTATTTTTTCCTTTTTATAATATACTTGAATTTCTTATTTTTTGGGTTAATAACCTAAAAATATATTTAGATTTTAGAGAATGACCAAAAACACATTAATACAAAAATAAGGGTATTTTACTAATTCGTTCTTTCTACTGAACAAAGAAAAAAGAAAAAAAATATTAATTGGGGTAGTAGAAGTTATTTGGTTTTTTTTTGAGACCTCAAACTTAATTAATTGTTGATGTGATGGAAAGATACTTATAGAAAATGTTTGGTGTTAATGAAGTTATTTGGTGCTTATTGCACCTTAAACGAATGCTTGGTGTTATAAGACTACAAAAATGTTACAAAATTTTAGAGCGTAGCCTGGAATTAACTCTAGTAATATAAATAGATTGTGTGCTGTAAGTAGAAAGACAGGAGACTAGATGCGACAGCTATTTAATTTAGTTCAGAATAAAGCCTTGTCAGCCAATCAATCGCCATGCCACTTGTTATAAATGCACATCAGATGCATGCCAAATTCTTTCCCTATTGGACAGAGGGCCAAAATAAATGATGTATTTTGTTATTGATTTTCATATAAACGTTGTATGTCATTTTCTGATTTTGGTTATAACTACGTAAATATTCATCCGATATCATTTATTATATATCTCATTTATTATATATATATATATATATGATCTATCTATACTATTATTAAATGAATAATTAAAAGTTGATGTGACGTTTATATATAGCATATTGGTGATATGACGTTGTCATGAATTTCTTCGATAAATAGAAAAAAATCTGAAAAATTTTCAGCGTTCGTGACGTTGCAAAATCTGGGGCGATTAGTTTTTATTTTCTTGTGTGGCGTTCTTCGTATCTGTTCGTTATTTTCTACCAACCGATTTTGGACCGTTCTATCCCGACGAAAAATTATGTATTTATCTCTTAAAAGAACTATATAACTTTCGACCAATGTAAAGCAGCGGATATCTAATGCATTCGCGTACACACTCTTTTTAATGTTTATCTTTTCTTTTATACTTATAATTTTAAAAAAAAATCGTTTAAATTATTATTATTGCTATTACAATTTTTTTAAAAAATAATTACAAGGAAAAGTCTTCACCGGACAAAACTTTCTGTTCCATCTGTCGTATCACATCACCAAGACGAACGGTCCTTGTTTGTACAACGCTGAAGATTTTCCTATAAGCACGTCTCCATTAATCTGCAATTTAGGAAATCGATCTCATAACTTCCTGGTATATAAACATTAATTAATCTTTGGTCAACCACTAAATCAAAGGACTTCCACATACTTATCTTTTAAAATTAATTATTTTTTCTTAAAAAAGTTAAACCCTCCTTTATACTCATATAAATAGGTGGCACCTTCTTTAGTTTCTCTTCTCAAAACTATAAACAAGACTTATAGAAGGTTTCTCCATCTCTATTATGAGATCCTTGATGACTTCTTTGGAGTTATAATAATTGGTCACAACATTTTTTGTTTTTGATCTACTTATGGTCCATTCCTTTTGTCGATCAGTCCAGTGTTTTAATCTTTATGTTTATGTCAATCTTTTGTCAATCTTTATTTTTTTTAATTTTCTTAGGCTTCGAATGGTGAAAGCGGTTTTGAGAGTGCGGTAAAAGCGGGTTTACACTGCGGTGCGGTTTAACTGTGGTATATGCGGAATGCGGGACAAATACAGTTAGTGTAGAAAAAAGGTACCGAATAATGTTTGGTTGGTGAAAAATATTTTGCGGAGCGGAATAAATTTATATTATACATGTTGTTTGGTAAATTTTCAAACTATAAATATATATATATATATATTTATAATTATAAATATACATTATATTTATTGAATTAGACTTTTTCACTTAACTGAATTAAACATATATACAAGTAAACATTGTTTCCATCAATTTTATTTTATTATTTTGAATTATTTAAAAATATTATATCTTAACAATATATGAGTTAAAATACAATCTAGCTAAATATTATTGTTAAACAGTTAGGAAACATACACTCGTTATATATGAAAAAAATGCAATAGTGGTATTGAAATATGGTTGTCTAAAAAAAGCAGAGATAAACAAGTACTACAAATTTGTCACAATTTTAAATATAAATAAAAAAAAACAACAAAAGGGAAAACCACTAACCACACCTTCAACCGCACCAATGTTGATGTGTTACATAACGTTCGCACTTTCTTTTTATGTACAAATGCTTTGAATGGAAATAGCAGTTTTAATATTGCGGAAAAATGGATTTAAACTCTGGTGTAGTTCAACTGCAATATGAGCAGAATGTGAGACAAGTGCGGTTATCATAAAGTAAAGCGGTATATAATATTGTTGATTGGTGAAAATAATTTACGGTGCAAAATAAAAGTTTTAATCGGTGAAAAAAATAATAAAACTTTTGGTTTTTAAATAGTAAATAAAATAATTTATACTTATTTTCTACCACAAATAAAAACATAAATAATTTTTATAAAATAAAATTTTGTTTTATAAAGATAATAATTTTGGAATAAAAATCACAAACAATAAATAATTATTAAAATATATATTTGGAATGGGCGTTTGGATACCATTTAGGATTCAGTTCGAGTTCATTTGGGTCATAGGTATAAGTCTCGTTTGTATTTTTCTACAAAAACTTAAGTCTGGTTAGAGTTCAATTTAGATCTTTCAGTTTCGTTTCGGATTCAACTACCGTTTAAATATAAAAAAAATCAAAAATTTAACTTCACCTAAAAAGTTTCAAAATTTCAAAAATAAAAATAGTATAAAACATATAAATACGAATAATATTTGACTAGGTTCCTAGATGAATTTGAAATTGAGTATTTGAATTACTTATTCATGTTTTATATACTTATTTTGGATATTCATTCGGAATTTTAAGTAATTTTGGACATATATCCTGGTTGAGGTTCGAACTCAATTCGAATTTTATGGATTTTTGGATATTCAGGTTTTTTCAGGTATCCGATTCGGTTCAGATGATATTTGATACCTGAAATATCGTAAAACAAAATTCGTTCGAGTATTTTTGTCGGATTCAATTTGGTTCGATACCATTTTTTGGTTCGGTTCGGTTTTTGAATTCCACATTTTTGTCCACACTATTTTCTATTAATTTTTCTATAATAGACAATGAAAAATTCATACATAAAAAGTTGAATAAGGCATCACACCATTAGAGTAATAGTGAGATGTGCCATTTTGAGTTTTTCTTTGGAAACTTACATAATATTTACTCTAAAATATTAAAATTATTTCAAAAAAAGATTTATGTATTAAATTAAATTGATAAAATAATATAAATCTAATAAATAAACGTCCCTATATCAAAAAGGCAAAACCACACTTAAATTTCTCAGGAAAATACTAAAAATTGTAATGGATAGAAACGCCCCGCAATTGAAGTTAAAAACAAAGCAAAATTTAATTTTTTTAGTCAGTTATTGTATAGTACGGTTTTATTCTAATACGCACCACAATTTGTAATTGAGTGTGAATGGTGAATTACATTACTTTCTCTTTCCATATATGACAAATACGTACCGTCTCATGTTCCCAATCATTACCAAAGAAAATTTTTTTCTTCCAAAATCCGCCCCGCACTCTCGGTTTTCTAAAATTCGCCCCACACCTTTATTATTTGCTGAATGGTGACAATTTTGTGTTCCGTCTTAAATTCCGCATATCCCTCCCTGCACCGATGTCTCCATTCACTACCTTATTCATTAGCTTTTTCATATTTTGGTATATTTGAACTTTGAACATATGCTGCACAACTTTGTGTTTTGGTTTTTATGTGATCGTTGTCTTTATATTTCTTTTGATGGGTCTTAGTTTTCTTTTGTGTGTATATGTTTGTTTCTTTTGATATATATGTTTCTATTATTGATCGATCTTCAACGCCGAAAAACAAACCTTTGAATGTTGCTACTTGCAGAGTTTAAGCGGGATTAAACCAACACGAAAGAAGACGTTATAGGTGTTCATGTTGTTAGCTTTGTTATGCTTCCTATTTTAGATTATTCGAGTTTATTCCGCTTCACTAATGAAATAACCAAGCAGACAAATGTAGTGAAAATGTCTTTCTCTCAAGTCAAATTCGGACAAGAGTAAGCTTGTTCTCACCACTTTCACAGGTAAAGAGAACCTCTACTCATCTGCTGCGTTTTCCATATTCAATAGTTACAATCAAGTCTTCTTCTATTTCGTTGTTTCCTCTCTTTCCTCACTTGATCTGTTTCACTACTTCTTCTGTCTCGTTGTTTTCTCACTTTCATCCCTTAATCTGGTTCATTACCTCTTATGCTTCATCACATCATATGTTTTATAGTCTCCAACTTTGTGTTATGTTCAGGTCTCTATAGGTACAGATTGGGAGACGCCACTGAAGTAACCATTTTCACAAAGGCATAGCAAAGGTAAGTTTTATGTTATGTTTTACAAAAGATAATAAGTTATATCATCAGCTACTTTGTGCTTTTTTTTGTTTCATGCTCATGATTTTGATGATTAATCTCTTTGGATCTTTTGTGTTCTAATAATTCTCGGTTCTATTTTGTTTCATCGTATTCGAAGACAAAGAAGATCTTGTTGGTTTCGTGAAGCCTACAACTTATTTAAACGACGGAGGAGGGCATAAGAGACAAAATGAAGACGAAGAGGATGGTTTTGAGAAGATGAAGAAAAAAAAACAAGATACGATTAATTATTCGAAAAAACTCTCTATTGGTATAGATCTACACATTCATCTACTTGATGGTGTTCTTGATCTGGTTTTTTTTTGTAAATTGGATTGGTTGTAATGGTCATGACCCCTTCTTATGTTTAGGTTTCTTGGTGATACACTTGTTGTTGGACCAGTCTATCTATTTCATAATAGTTAACTTCACAAGAGTCTTGCATGTCATTGTCCTATACAAGTTCTTTTTGTTTATCATTGGAAAAGAAAAGTTGAAACTTTCACTTTAGGGATTTGTGTGCTGGTCCTGGATTTGGGATTTCGGTTACTCCATGGTTGTAGAGTTGGTAATGTGTTGGTTCATCACACGTAACGTGTTTTTCCTCATGGTTTCTTTTATTTTTCTCTGGCTTATATTTTTTCTTTATTCATGTATCATTTTGCTTTTGTTATGTATTGTATAATAGGTCGCCAAGGATCCATATGGGAAAGATGTGAATGCTCTTGAGCAACACATCAAGAACCTTCTCTGCCCATCATCTCCATTTTTTTCAACACTCTGTATGATCCATATTATGAAGGTGGTGTTTTTCGTCCGTAGATACAGTCAGCCTCTGTGAGGATTATCCACTACTGCGAAGAGAAAAGATGATCATCTTGCTTACATACACCGCGAAGAGGATGACAACTACCATCAAGTAAAATCAACATAACATTTTTTTTAAGATCGTTGTTTATGGATACTCTAAAATGGTGTTACTAATGGAAACACAATGCAAAAAAAGAAGTTGCGCGGTTGAAGAAAGTTTGGAGTACTATGGTAATAATAATTCGTATAAACCATATGATATAACAATTTTTATATACTACAATTTTGTGTCTCCTAAGCCAAGATTTTATATTTCTGTAGAAAAATCATTAAGACTATTTTGTGTTTCGGTTGATATCCAACATAAATGAGAGCCATTTCTCATAGTTCATGAGCATCATCATGATTCATGACCATGCCATCTTCTAATTGTTCTAACTTGCATTTACATATATAACATGGGATCTTTTCTCCAACAACAAGACCAAAATGTAATTATTATGGCACACTACCGACATGGAGTCTGGTAATGGAAAGGTTTTTGAAGCTGCTGTATATGCTTGAATGCAACAATTACGTATTCAAAAAATTTCATGTGTCTTGCCTGCTACGTACTAACTATTTGTTTAAAGAAATTTTCCAACAAAACATTATATATGTATTTGTATAAAAACATGGGTGTTCTTTGTGTCTTCATTGCATTCGCATCAATTTATAACATATTTGCGTATTATGATGTTCTGAATATTTGTTACCATCTTGTGTAATAGTAATGAATGATCTATGGTAGATATAAATCAAGTTCATATTGAACACGTCATAAAAAAATAGCAAAATAATATAAAGGAAACTACAAGGACGAGACGAGAGTGATCTTAGGGACTTGGACAAGGAACTCAAGAATCTTAGGGGTGAGAAAAATTACAAAACGGAAGAACTGAATCGAACTCGAACTGCAAAAATAGACACCAACCCGAACCGAGTAAGTATAATACATGAACGGGCTCCGAGTGCCTACTTGATCGAACAACGGTATACCTGAACTGAACCAATACCCGAACGGCACCCGAAAATACCCGATAGCCAAATTGATATCTGAAATTGCTGATACCTTTTTTTGTCACCTAAACCCGATACCATCATACCTAAATTACATTTTTGAGTTTGATTAAATTATTTATTTTACTGTATTTCACATATTTTTAGATATTTTCAAGTATATTTAAATATTTTTAAAGTATTTTATGACGTTTTCAAATATCTCATATTTTCAGATACTTTTAGTGCATTTTTAATGTATTTTAAATATTTTTGGGTATTTTTTTGGATATCCGAACGGAACCAAACCCAAATTTTTTCAGTTATTTTTTTAGGTATTTTTGAGTTTACGATTCTAAGTTCCACTCGGATTTTCTAAAGTTTTGGGCCGCTTTCGGTTCGGGTTTTATAAAATTATTAAAACCTGGATAGCCTTAGTACTTTATTCATGTTCGGGTATTTACGGGTATCTCAGTTTGGGTTTGGACTTTTTTTCGTGGGTCCCCCCTTTTCGGTATTTTTGGGTTTTTCGAGTTTTACGGGTTTCGAGTTTGGGTTCGGTTTGGTGGATTATGATTTTCCGGATGTTTCGGAATTTGGGTTAGGGATTATCAGATTAACAAAGACAAGTATA
Source organism: Anastatica hierochuntica (assembly GCA_900406275.1). Taxonomy (NCBI): domain Eukaryota; kingdom Viridiplantae; phylum Streptophyta; class Magnoliopsida; order Brassicales; family Brassicaceae; genus Anastatica; species Anastatica hierochuntica. The sequence continues at coordinate 6,863 of OVAN01006942.1, read as the reverse complement.
TGGGTATAATAAGGATATAAAGGTACAAATTTATGTATATGTGTGTGCAAAAAGTTCGAGACATCCATATACTACTTCGATTTTTGGGGTTGGTTCGCTAAAGCTCAAAACCTGAAATACTTTAGCATGAAGCTCGTTTGGTTTTTTCACATGTTTTTTCGAGTTCGGTTAGAGTTTTCGTGTTTAGTTTGTTCTTTTTTGGCCAAGCCCTAGATTTTCTCACTAGAAGCTTGCAAAAATATGTTGTTATCAAGGATGCTTTTGTCTTATATTTCAAATTTGGTGTTCTGCTTAAAGTTGTCATGTATTTTAAGGTAGCCAAGTACCCGGGTGATTACCGAACAAGTTTTTTGCCTTTTGAAGTTGTTTTCTATCATACAACTGAAATCAAGTACGTCAGCTTTACTAAGATGATTTCTCGGATATCCTCTCTCATAAAAAGACATCATCGTTTTATTTAGTAATTCTTTTTTGGTCTTCATATGACATATGAATTATTTTTTCATGTAATATAGATTGATTGTTCGATATCTGTTTGAACGATTCTCTTATAGATGTTATGGACCACGTCATTTATGTTGGTCCTCTGATAGATGTGAATGCAAAGGATGTAGACACAAAAAGATCAACGTTACACTCTGTAATGAGATATAAGTATTGTCTTTCAGATTTCATTGTGTAGGATTTAAACTCAAGAGGAGAGAACATTTTCCCCACACTCAAGGTTCTTTTGATTGAACATGTCTCATAGACATTTTGCTCAGTTTTCAAGAAATTAACGCATGAAAATTCTTAAAGAAAAAAAACCAAAAAATGTTTCAATTTTTCTCATGATCGCTCTTTTTTGAAATTTATTGGGCTTTCGTGATACCAGTTTTTGTGCGATAGACTTATTGGCTTCTAATAAACTAAACCATATTTTGTTTGACCTGAAGGAAAAATTAATCAGAACTATAATGTTTGCGTCTTTCTTCTGTTCTCAGTACATAGCCAAAAAAAATACACAAACAATATTATAATTATTTATTCTTGAAAATTTGATGATACTCACTCTGTTCGTGCATGATGAGGTTAATCTTCGTGCTGCCTCTCACAGTGTAGTAGATATTCCTCTTCTTCTATTTGTTATTTGTTTCTTGGGCACTGACCAATACCAAATTTCTTTTTATTTGACAAAATTCTTTTTCATTTCAAGAATGCAACTTCGATAAATATAGAAATAATGGCTATATAAAATTAGTGATACAACCTCAAAATTTGTTTCCTCGTGGAAATTTATTTTCCTAAATTTATTTACAAAGTAAGTTCTATAAAGCCTTTGAATTTATAAGCTGGTTTATAATGTACACCACAATCTATAGAAAATTATAATCAAGAATAATCACCGATATTCCAAGCTCAACTGTATATCCGGTCATTATAAAACGAATAATCTTTCGAATTTTAAGATTGTTTTCTATCAGACAATTATACTTAATGTCTTGGAGAATTTTCCGGTGTAGATCTTTGAGTTTTATTTGGACACATTTGGTCTTGGTGTTAAGTGGAAAGAAACATAAACGAAGTCTTGGGATGAAAGGAAACGAGAGTTGTACAATCTCGAGATTCAAACACAAAGCAAATGTTTTAACTTTCGGGTTGAAGGGACAAAACCATATCCAGTTATAATATACCAAATGAGATAATAGTTCATATAAACAAAACTTTTCAACTGTTTGAATTGAGGTTTCGAAATCAAACCATATTAACTATCCTACATAATTCATGATTACAATATATAAAATTTAATAAAAAAAATATACTAACTTTAATATGTTTGTATCATCTTCCCTAATTTGTACTATGTCTGTATTTTTTTATGATGGTCAAAAAATATTTTTTATTGAAATTGAAATTATAAATAAGTAAAATCCTTAACCATATATCTAGACTTTCTAATCTATTTTATTAAACGCCAGTTTAACTAAATTAAGAATTTTAGATTATCTCAAAAAGCATTTTCGTACTTATGTGTAAAAATAAAAATGCAAATAAAATATTAGAGAACTGTGTTCTAAATTTTTTTGATTAAATTACTAGTACAAATGAACATATGAGATTGTAAAGCATCTCATATAATACTTAATTTTAATGGTTGAAATTTAAACATTTTTTATGTATATTTGATATTATAATTTTGTGTCAATATTAAAAATGATGCGTCTTCATATTTTTTTATTGGTCAATTGATTTAAATGTCCTCCTATATATTAAATCAAAGTACCCTTAAGTGACTTTCGATTACGTGTCACTCATATGTCAGCTTTCAATATTAACGTTATAATTTGATTGGACGAAAAAATTTGGAATTTTAATTTAATTTTGATTTATTTAATTTATCTTTAAAATAAACAAATAAACCATGAATCATTTTAACTCACTTGCCAAACACTCTTCTTAAATCAACAATTTTAACTCAATTGTCAAACATTAGATTATTTAATTTGTACCATTTTTTATCTTTGCTAACTTAAGAGTGGCAACAAAAATATATATTTAAAATATACACATTATTATTCAATAAAAATATATACATTATAAATTTTTTTTGCAATTTTTGTGACAATATAAATAAAAAGTAATGGTGACCAATTTAATAATATAAATGATAAATATGATAATTATATAAAACTTTTCTTAATTTGTTTTGGACGAGATATTATAAATATTATAATTACATTTTTAGGTTTTACATTTTTTGAAATTTACATATTTAAAATTATATTTAAACTCTTACGTTTTATCTTTATTGTAATTTACATATTCACAATTTTTAAATTTTAATGTTATTTCAATCATCAATAAAATAATAGTATTATATATTTTGTTAAAACCCCTGGGTTAAAATTAAACGAAATAATTATTATTTTGATTATTTAGTTTGTGTTCATATTCTTATATTATTTTCTTTTGTAATGTTATTTATATTGATTGTATAATATTTTTTCTTTTTTCAAGTAGGAGTGTAATTTGCATAATAACAAAATTGTGAAATAAACTTTTGATTATATACAAAAAGAACATCATTTTATTAGTTTTTGCTTATTTTACAACAATGCTACCATAAACTCAAAGTTTATATGATAAATTTTTCAGATTTGCAAGAATTAGATTCGTTTGAAAATTTTGAAGATAAGTATACGCTAAACATTTTAATTTTTCTATGTGGTTTTTTTTATATATAAACCAATCAAAAACATTTTGATGTTATGTTTATATAAGGTTGAAGACAAAAGAAGAATAAAAAGATGGTGATCAAGTTAAAGAATAAGAGGGAGATAGGTGATTATATTTGATTATTATTAGTTTTGTATGCATCATTGATCTTTTCGACAATATTTTGATACTTATGATGATGATTATTATCAGACAAATGATGGTGATACTAAGTATCATCTAAATGCTATACTTCTTTACGGCGCTTACATTGTGAAATGTTTTTACTCATTTAATATTTTTTCTTCATTGGATGTATAAGAACTATGTTTATGTATTTATCGTTTATATAAACATTTTTTTATTATTTTGTTATTTTTTGATGATTTTTATGGTTTTATTTTTCATCGTATTCGTACATATATCTACTTTTTGATGATATTTAACTTTTTCATTGTTAAAAATATGTTTCTTGGTGAAAGAAACAAAAGAAAATTAGATTGACCAATGGATACGAATATATTATATATCATACTTAGCTATTCTGAACTAAGACACAAATGGATTCTAAATACATGTAATCTTTTTTAAATAGTTGAAATCTGATCTAAATCAATAAGATAAATAACATATTAATTTTAAAAAATCAATTTTGATTTTTTTTCTAATCGAAAGAGTTGTTGAAAAACTAATTTAACAAATTTATTAATTGGCATCTATTGTTAATGATTTTAAGTATCTTAAAAATTGTCCAATTGATAAATGTTCGATTATTTTCTATTTTGAATTTAGAAATCTAATTCAGTTTCCAAAATTTTTTGATTAATTTACAGAAATACACTTAAAAGGAAAAGAAATTTTACATTTACACATGTCTTTTAATGGTTCTCAAATATACACCTCCTATTTGCACAAATAGGGTTTAGGGTTTAAGATTTAGTGATTAGGGTTTAGGGTTTAGCTATTAGGGTTTAAAGTTTAGGAATTATGGTTTAGGGTTTAGGGTTTAACGTTTAGGATTTCTTTTAGTCTAGGGGTATAATGGTCTTTTTCATTAAAAAATGAGGTGTAAAAATAAAATTTTTTCAAGCAGAGGTATTTTTGAAAAACAGACAATACAAAGGTGTATTTTTGTAAGTCTCCCAAATTTTTTTTGTTTTTAGAATTTTAAACAAGATGCGTTGTTCATGTATACACCAACAAAGTAAGATGGACATCCATACACGTATTAGTTTGTATTTATTAAATGTTTCAGTTCTTTCATGTTGCAATTAATATTTTGAATAATTTACGTCAAATTCCTACATGTTTGGTGTCAAAGGTGTCTTTTTTATCCGTTGCATTGGTAGTTTGATCAAAAATTATCTATTAAAAGTTGATGTTAGACATGTCTTAAATAAACATGTTTTTTAAATTAATTCTCAAGAGAATGATGTTAATCATAATTTTTTAATTATAGGCTATTTATAAACTAATTTTAATTGAGTTGGTTGGGTAAATTATGTATGTTGAATTATAAAATATTTTAAATAAAATCATCATATATCAAATTTTAAAAATTATAGATCATATAGTATTAAATATTTAATATTACAAATAAATATAATCATGGAATTTTCCATTTAAAATGATGAAAAACTTTATAGAAAGTTAACATTATATACATTTAATAAAAAAAATCATTCTTTGTTAAAAATTCATAAAAATTTTCAGATTAAAAAACTAAAAGTAGATTAATTTATATCGATTGTTTCGAGATCATTATATATCGTATACAATTTTTTTTGCATACATTAATTCAAATTGATTCTTACATAGAAACAAAAATACAACTCGAAATCTTACATATCAACATATTTACACGAAATTCAATATTACATGCTCTAGATTAAATTATCGACATTTTTATAGAAATCTTAATTTTTCGCATGTTTATATCGATTTTTATTGTTTGTGGATTAAATTTTTGATGTACAAAATTAATATTTTGAACTTATCTACAAGGCAATTGAAATAGAAAATAGTTTGAGAAAAAACTGAGTAAAATATCAAATCTTTACATTTCAACATTTTAGAAATTATTTCGTATATTTGATAGAGAGA
>OVAN01006941.1:0-20421 GCA_900406275.1 Anastatica hierochuntica | reverse complement strand
CATATGATACTAGTCCTTGTCCGGGACGAACCAACTAATGGATTCAGACGAAGGTTACAAAGCCTTAATTTTGGATCCGTTAGGATACATGTTTTCAAACATTTGATCTTAGGATTTCAGACTTGTTCTGGGAACCTCGGGTCGAGTGTTTGGGAACATAGTTGTAGCATCCCCGGTCGGGACGTTTCGTTAAGGTTAACTGGTTTGTCGTGCATGTTCTTGTTTGATTGTTGCACGGCAGATTAGTTAACCCTGACCTAATCCTGATCGGGGGTGTTACAGTCATAGCTTTTCAAAACAAAAATTCGTTTTAAATAAAACTATTTTTTCCTGGGAACAAATTTTCAAAATCACCAACCCCGTCAGTAATCAAGCTTTTAATCTTAGTGTTTTGCTCTTTCAGGTTTCTCGATGCCTACCCCGGAGCCAGGTACCAGTATGCACCCCGGATGAAGGCCCACCGTCTTGGGTATGGACCGCGACTTGCGCTGCCGCCGCTTTGGGTACCCTACCCATCCCATCGCCGCCAGATTCATGCAGAGTCAGATTCCAGTTCCAGTTAGGAGGCTGAACCGGAGGAGGATCCGGAGGAGGATCAGGCTAAGGATTAGGCAGATCTAGAGCTACAGCCGAGAGAAGTGGGGGAAGACCACGAGGGAGTGATTGAGGACCTAAAGGAGTGCAAAGGCCCAAATCCAATGGGAGATCAAGAGGAGGGGTACGACGGAGATCACGACAATGACAATGGGGTAGAACCCAAAGGGGACCCCGAGCAGGGAGGCAAGCTAAACCAAATGCCTAATGAATTCCTCGAGGAGGAGCTAACAAACGACTCTGACGAGGGGCTCGACGAGGATCCAGATGACGATTGTGGGGGATTCTTCAAGGATGAGCCAGAGGTCATTGACATTTTAGACGGGCCACCAGTGGACTCAGACTCCAGCTCCGATACCAATTCTGGCTAGATGCCAAGCGTGGGTTGGGTGCCTTGGGTAGGATAGGTAGCCTTTAGGATTTAGAAGTAGTTATTCTTTGTTTCTTTTATTGCTTGTTATTCTTTTCCTTCTGGATTTCAGTATAGTCATTCCGAATTCTTCTACCTATTGGATTCTCCCCTATCACCTGTAAAATTCTTGGTATTCTTCTTTTAGCATTACGTCCCTTTCAATCGTTCCATTCTTTTTCTTTTTGTCCACTCTAAACCTCGTGATCGAAAGCCCTAAGGACCAATACACTCGACAGGACTCGTGTGCGGGCGGAAATTATTTCTCAGAAGTTTTGGTAAATTACAAACTCCCAGAATTTGGGACGAATTCTCTTTAAAGAGGGGAGAATTGTAATACCCGCCCCTTTAAAGGCCCAAACCCTAAACCGAAAGCCCTAAACCGAACCGACCTTAACCGCTACCCACCCGATGACTCGAACCCTACGCTCGACACTCTCTCTCTCTCACACACACACAAATCCTAAACCTAGAAAAAGAAGGTGAGAGGATGGAGGTGGTGGAGGTGGCAATCGGGGGAGAAGAGAGAGAGAGACGCGACACTGTGATCGTGGAGACGAAGAGCGACGACGTGGAGGATTTTGGAGGAGGAGGAGATGTCGCGGGGATGGCGCCCGAGAGTGGTGGTGGAGCAAACCGAGGAGGAGAGAAGGAGAGAGACCTCTCGGGGTGGAGAGGAGCCGGAAAAAGCGCGGCGGAGGGTGGCGCGACGACAAAGAAGGGCCGGAGAAGCCAAGGAGTCGCGATGGTGTCGATGGAGAACGAAACTGAGGAGACGAAGCGTCGGATTCGTGATGTTACTTCGCCAAAGGAAGAGAGGGAGGCCAGAGAAAACGTCGTGGGGGTCGAAGGAGGCGAGGCGGCATCGGAGAGAGGTGAAGCGGCGATGATCGTGGGAGAGGAGCCTCAATCTGAGGGTTTCGAGGCGAGAAGCAGCGTGATCGCGGCTTCTGGTGGTGTCATGGCGGCCATCGGAGGCTCCGGCGATGAAGCGGAGTCCCTGGGTTTGGTGATTGGTGGTGGTGGGGTCGTGAACGGAGACGGAGAGGGTAGTGGTGGCTCGGGTTAGACGGAAACCCTAGGTGGGGGAGATAACTTGTGGCTCAAGTCAGCTAGTGGTGGAGAAGCTAGGGTTTCTGAGTCCTTGGGAGAGAAGGAAACCACGCAAACCAAACCGGGAGTCAGTTCTGGGCCGACCGGAGAATCTAACCGGACCGGGGAGATAACCGGATCAAAGAACCAAACCGTAGAGGCTAAACCGGAAGATGGAGCTGCAATATTTTGCGGATCTACCATGCATCAATGTTGGGAAGCCGGCGTAGCAGACTCGAGGAAAAGATCCAGAAACGAAGAAGAAGCCGAAGAAGGAGAGACAACGAGAGCGAAGGAGACAATGGTGGAGCCGGGCTCAGGGCGAGGGATTGTTCTCAAGGAGGCAGAGGGAGAAATCCGCAGCGCGAGAACCACTGGAGAAGATGTGCTCAGAGCCGTTAAGAGAGGGAAGGAGCTTGCTTCAAGTGCGGTGAATCCAGACACGTGGCGAGAGAGTGTCCACAAGGCGGAGTTTTCGAGAACCGGTGCTGGTGAAGGAGACCAGAACCCGGAAGACGCAGTTTAGGAGCCTGCAACGGTCTCGGAAAGGAGACAGGTTCGAGCTCTAGCTCGGAGAGACTGGAGACTCAACGGAAGCTCAGGAGTCTTCCACCTCCGTAAGCTTCTGGCTTTCGGAACTTTCCATTCTTTGGAACTTTTCTGAAATGGCAGGTTTCCATGGTTAGAAAGTTTCCACTTCTGGAAAGTTTCCTTTTTGGAAATTTTCCATTTAGGACAAGTTCTCTTTTTAGTAACTTTCCTTTTTAGGAAGTTTCCTTTTAGGGTAGCTACTATTTATAGCAGGTTTCTATAAATAGTAAGTTTCCTTTTAGGCAGGATTTTCGGTTTAGAGGACTAACCGGTTTTCCTTTTCAGGGTTCATCTTCTTCCGAAGGAGGATCTGCTTGGGGTAATCAAGGGGGAGGGTTCGGTTCAGGTGAGAAGGAGGTTGGCGAAGGATCGAGCCGGGGAAAACAGAACGTTACCGAGGATTCTAGTGAAGTCCTGGTGATGGGAGTGGAGGTTGTTGACTACTGCAGCTACCAGACGATTAGGCCAAGGTGAGGAGTTCCCGCCTTTGTTCTCATTCGTTATTCGGTTAACTTCTCTAGCCTAGGTTTAATTTCAGCCAGTGACGAGCTATAAGTCTCGACACAAATAATTAAATGTATTATGTATCGTAAGTCATAATAACATATATGCCTAAGTGTATTCTATGAAATGGATCGCTAAGTCGAGCCTAAGATAAAGAGTTTGTGTTAACTTAAGTCCTAAAATGGATAGGGATAATTGGTATTGTTTGAGAATTGCACAAGAAGAAAGCTAGGTCTAGAATAACTGGTGATTTGTGTAATTTAGATGGTTAGTCCCTACAGTAGACGCGAAGTCTACTGTAGGCCGTGTGTAATCAAGCGGGTCGGTTGCCGCTTCCCCGTTGTGCAATGGGTAAGACTCTGATCGCAAGGAGAGATTACCAAGGGGTACGTACGCCAAAATTTGGAGGCATACCTCGCTCGAGTGCGTACGCTGAAATTTGGAGGCACACTCGGCCGTGTCGACGTCAGTAGAGCGGTGGCGGAGCCGTGATGACGCTGGCATCATCGAACGGTTCGACATCAGTTGAGCTATGTAAGCAACAGGACTGATGTTAATTGAGCTTGAAGTTGCGGACTCACATGCAGTGAGATCTGGGCGAGGGAGGCGCGCTACTCGGGAAGTGAGCAACCAAAGTTCAAAGGATCCTTGTGTGCTTGTGGTCTAGGAAATGAGTTTTAAAGGAAGAGTCTGAGGAGCTTGAACTCGATCTAAAACGGTTTTCATCTGGTAGTTGCTTGAGTGACACGTTTGGTGTCTCTTTGCTTACTGTGGGGTGGGTTAGGCCTAGTCTAGCGGGGTTAATCGGGTAGCAAGTGAGGCAGAGTCGGGTCCGCCCTCACTGAGTGACTTGTTTGAAAAGTCACTCACCCCTCTCTCTCTTTTTCTTTTGGTGTTTCTGCAGGTTGCAGTTAGAAGCGAAAAATTATTGACCGGTTGGTGAAATTTGTTCTGGTTTTGGCGGTACCATTTGGAGCATTCTGGTTCCCTCGGGACATGGATGTTACAGATATATTAGTTAATTATATAAGGGAAAGAATATTACCTATATAGAATATTTACTATTATACTTAACTAATATCAATCTAATTGATTTTAAATATTTTTCTATATTTAGTTGAGTAAAATATTAATTATACATAATTTTTTCTATCATATTAATATCATTAATTTGGTATGTTTTATTTATGGTTATGAATTTACTGTTTTATTTTATAGTTAATCAACGGTTTTGATACGGTTACATTTAATTAACGATTACGGTTAATAATTTTTTCAATCATAACTAATAATATTTTACTGTTGACGGTTACGGTTGTAACCATTTCATACGGTTACTATTGGGGGTAATTTTATTCCCTTAGAGTCTAGCCTTACCTAGATCAATGGCATATAAATAACCTCATTAGCAGGATTTGTAAATCAAGGCTTTAGCCAAGGTCACGTAACTACGTCTTGACCATGAGCCAAGGCTAAGCGAATATTCTCCTGTAATGATTTAAATTTTAGAGATAAAGACTATTGTCTTTTTTGAATAATTGAAATATTCCTTTTTGTTAAGAAGTTATCTATAACAAAATGTGAAAATATTCTTATTTGAATACAATAAATACAAAGGGAAGAATCCTAATTCAAGGATCATCACTTTTTACTTTACACATTAATAAAGAGTCGCTTTACATCTTTAATTCTTGTTCTCTCCCCCCTCAAAGAATCATCCAAAAAAAATCCCTAAACAGTTTGACGTTAGAAGGAGGGGAGAGATCTCAATGAGAATTAAAGAAAACATGAGTGAATCAAGCATGTCTTCTGAACCAGAGAAGAGTACCAACCACGAATTCATGTCCGACGACGCAACCACGAATTAATCGAAGGAAGCTATGCCTGAAACTACAGAGAACGCGACACTTGCGGCAAAACTATAAGAATATGAGACGATATCAGCAAAAATGAAAGAGAATGAAGCTCCATTAAATGAACTAGAGGAAGAAAACGCGACTCTCAAAACCTTGAAGACAGATGGAGACATACAAGCATCAAATACTGAAGATGATGTGGAGAAACGCGTCAGATTCAAGAAGAGAGTTCCATTGATGCAACTGTTAGACAAGACACTGACAAAAGTGGCTAGGGAGTCACGAGCACATCAAACTCTTAGCTCATGCCTTACCCTGACCCCTGGATCTTACCATCAGGCCAGCCTTGGTAAACCTCTTGAAGGAAGGGCTAACGAGGTTGCTAGTCTAGAAGCCTTGATAATGGAAAGACTTGAAGCCATGGAAAACATGATCAAACGCCTGCCAAGAGTAGCTCTGCCAATAATCAAGAGCATTCCCAAATCCTATGTTAATACTCCTTTTACGTATGCCATCACCATACGGGAAATCCCAAGAAGGTTCATCTAGCCATCGGTACCACTCTATGATGGAACCTCAGACCCCAACACACATATCTCTCAGTATCGCCAATGCATGCTCACTACGTCCATCAGCCATGAGCACATCAAAGTGTGCATGTGCAAAGGTTTCAGAGCAAGTCTTATAGGATCAGCATTGATATGGTACTCCAACCTATGAATCTGAGAAGAGAGCGTACATGACATATGCAATAACATTTAGTCGTTTATCACATCGACATTGAAATTTTGTGGAGACTGAATTGCACGATCCTGGCAAAACTTTAGATCATATCCTCTATCAAAAGACTCTGCATGAACCTCTCTCGTGATTATTTTTACAAAATCATCACATTCTTAAATCAATAAATCTTTTGGTATCTCGACCTCAACTTCTGCTTCACCAACATCATTGATTTTACCATCTCCAATGCTGAGAATCCAATTGGAAAAATACCTAACCTCGTGAAAGGAGTGATCGTCTGTACCAGCGTGTAATCTCATGTTCTTCGTATGTCTAAAATCTTTGCATTTTCTCTATAGGTATGAAGAATTCAATGAAGTGAGGATAATCCTCACATGACTACTGTCGCTAACAATATGAATAATTTGCTTAAAATCACCACCAAAGACAACAACCTTTCCCCCAAGCGGAACATCTCCATTGAACCTAATAATGTCACGCATACTTTTGTCCAAAATCTCGAAACAATGTTTGCTCATCATAGGAGTCTCGTCCCAAATTTTAAGATTACACTAATGCAACACTTTAGCTAGTTCGAATCGTGAATCAAATGAACATATAGTACTCTCTTTTTAATTAGTAGGTAACTCAAACCTCGAATGGGTCGATCGTCCACCAGGTAACATTAGCATCATCATCACTGCTAATGTATATCAGATTGTTGTCGTCAGAGCCATTCAATTTAGAGTCAATGCCATCAACTACATATGCAAAATATTTGCTATGGTTTCACATGACGAAAGTCGCATAAAATTGGGTAATATTAATAAAGTCAGTACAAAAGATTTCACCAATGGAGGAACACACCCAATATTCATAATGTAGGAACGAAAAAAAGAGAATAAACTAAGACTCAAAGACGAAATCACGACAGAAAATGACAATACAAACAGAAGGCAATCTTTATCCCCGAATTAGACGACAAACTGGGCAAAAACAAAACACACAATAAAATATTCCCATCCAAGGAGTTTAGCAAAGCAATGTCATCGTTGAACCATGACAAAATAGAGTAAGACATGTGAGAGACAATAAAAGAGTACTTGAAATCTTCAAACAAAGTAAAAAATTTATCAAAGAGTGTTGGAAAGTCGTAGAAGAAGGTGAACTCCTTGAGGTAAAAAAAGAATGGACATATAGGGTAAATAAGAGAATATTAAATTTTTTCTAGATAAACTTTTAACTAAAGAAATATTTTTAAAAAAACTCGAACGTAAAATTTCCGTTATAAAAAGATGGGATTGAATAATATTAGATAATATCTATTTTCAATAACCAAACTTTGAAAACATCGACAGCGAGTGTAATCTAGATCTAGGATTCTATTCTCGTGATTGACGGTGTATGAGGGGTTCGCCGCTAGGAAAGTGGCCAAGGGAAAATCACAAAATCACAGAGGTGTACGTATCGGATCTGTGGAAGAAAAAATCGAGTCATGAAGCTTGATTCACGTTTGGAATCAAGAGGATTTCTCTGGTTTTGGGAAGTTGCGAGTAAGCAACTTTGGACCCTTAACATTGATTGGAAAGTAAGATCTTCAAGGATATGGAGGATTTTATTTCGATTCCTTTGGGTCATAAGCGGAAAGTTGTCGAAGATATCTCAAGGGGGATGGGATTTGGGAAGGTTACGATGGATAGATTTCGGGGGAGATTTTGGAATCAAATTTTTGGGAAGTGTTCATTTTTGTTTGGGAGAAGGAATCATTCAGAGAATGAGATTGTTATCGTCACATTTATTCTCTGGGATTGGCAATCGAATCTCAAATTATATGATGGGGATTCGGTCATTTACTTTCGTTTGCAAAGAGGTTGGTATATATAGAGAAGTAAAAGTTGTCGTTAGAGACCATCCTTCTTAAGCTTCTTGTTACGACGGCTGTTGGTATGGAAGTTTCAATTGGTTTAATCATGGCTCAATTGATGGCAAATAAACGCAAAGAGGTGCTCAGAACAGAGTCTGTAAGGTTGTCTTAATCCGGAATAGCTCGTCGAGTACAACAGTTTTCATTGTCTCTGATTGGCAGGATGATGAACCCCAATGTTCAATGATAGATAGTCTTCTTATCAATCTACCAAATATATGGAAATTAGAGGGAAGGGTAGAAGGTGGTGAGCTTGGCAACGGTAAATTTCAATTCAATTTCCAAACATAGAGGGATCTTCTAGATGTGTTAAGTTATGGACGTTACCACTTTGATGGTTGGATGGTCTCATTGGTTTGATGGAAACTGGTGGTACTACCTACGTACCCCTAAACTATTACATTTTGGGTCAAAGAAGAGGATATTCTTATGCATCTATGGGAGGAATAAACGGTCCGAGCAGTTGGTAAGCTTCTTGGTGAGGTTAAAGATTTGGATGCAGACTCGGGTAGTGTCTTTGTGACTGTGGACGGCTTCAAGCCGATAATTTTCAAGTATGTGGTGCGTTTTGATCATGGTGAGGAAATAACAGTTTCTCTGAAGTACGAAAAGCTCATGGGTTAAAAGCTCATGGGTTTCTGTACACATTGTCATATGCTGACACATGATGTTTCGGTTTGTCCGGAGCTGTTGGTGGTTCCTCAACAAGAATAGGAAGGTTGTTATATTGGTACCGAATCTGCCAATCAACCACGAGAAGTGCCAAAAAAAGGAGGGACACAAAAATTACCTGTAAAGAGAGCCTTGTATTTGGAGCTAGCGGATAGTTTAGAACAAGATTCTCAAGGGCGTAAGGGAAAAAACATGGTCAGGTTGGATATTAATGGCGGTGAAAAGGAGACTTATGCTGAAAAAGTGAAGAGAAGAGGTGACAATGGTGCTGGCAGAGTTTATCGACCGAAAGGTTCTAAGAATGGAAATTCAAGGCAGAATGCTACTAATGCTTGACATAAGGGTGGGAGCTCAAATTCTGTCCTGAATCAACGACGTTCTGCTTGGCCAAAACCACTCTATTCCCTGGAGGCTGATCGGTAGAGTCATAAGGTAGTCACTGTGGAGTTTAAGGAACAGGTTCCAAGCGGAAATGATAAAGGGAAATCTATTGATATAGCAGAGGGTATTGAAAGCAGCAGTGACAACATTCCTATGTCAAACAATTTGGTCGACAATGATGACTTATTGGTATAAGACAGTGAGCTTTTAGCTGATGAAGCTCAAGTGGATGATGGCAGAGTTGCGGATTTAGCTGTCCTTGAATCGGAGTTGTTAGCAACTGAACCATTGCTGGTAGAGGAGTTGAATCCAACGATGGACTCTGCTCCACTAGTTGGTGAGTTCCAAGTGGTCAACACATCTGACATGGCGGGCTCCTCGGCCATAAGTGTTGTAGGTATTAATTTTCTAAGCTCTAAGTCTTCTTTGGTTGTTGAGGAGATTCTGGCGGAGATTAAGGATCTCAGTTTGAATCATAGGAAAAATGATATGGTCAGATATAGTGAAAGCTCGAGTAATTTAAAGGGATTGAATATTCGAAAGATGAATATGATGGTAATTGTTTCGCCTAAGAAACGTATGGCAAAGCAAGAAAAAAGTGTTAAGAATTCTCAGGTTTCTAACTTGAAGTTACCTAACATTGTAGGAATGAAGAAGAAGGTCATGGCGACAAAGGAAGGCAGTAAGGCTACGGTGTCAAACGAGATTAATAATCAAGGAATGGTGGCTCTCCTGAATCCACCACCTCACCAGTGAAGATCTTAAGTTGTAATTGTTAAGGCTTAGGGAGCGACTTGACTTCGGATACATTGAGAGATTTATGGACTAAGTTTAGACCTGATATTGTATTCTTATCGGAAACTAAACAATGCTCTTTTTCTTTACAAAAATTTCAATTAAGTTTCGGTTTTAATAAGTTGTACACGGTAGATCTAATAGAATCAAGTGGTGACCTTGCTGTTTTTTATAATAATAAAATAAAACTAGAAATTTTATCTTCTAGTAATCGCATTATAGATGTTAACGCTTCGCTTAATGGGTTCAAAGTGTCTATTTCGTTTGTATATGGTGAACCGGTTTCTGTGTATCGATACAAAGTATTGGATAAACTCATGGAAATAGGGTCGCAAGGATCCACACCTTGGTTGATAATAGGAGATCTAAATTAATTAACTGGCAATCAAGAGAAGAAATGAGGAAAGATGAGATCTGCAGCTTCTTTTGTTCCTTTTAACCAGATGTCAAGTCATTGTGGAATGACGGAGTTTCCTTGTGCCGACGATCAATTATCATGGAAAGGTACAAAGGAATAAACATAATGTCGATGTAAACTAGATAGGGCAGTGGGAAATGAAGAGTGGCATAATGTGTTTGGTCACTGTAAAGTGGAATACTTGGCGAGAATAGGTTCCGATCATCGGCCAATATTATTAAAATATAATTACAAAGAGGAAAAGTATTACAAGAATTTTTGGTTTTACAAACGCTTGATAGGTAAGGAGGGTTTTGCAGAGATCGTAGCAAATGGTTGGCAACGTTCGCGGAATTTTAGGACACCAGCCTTTGTAGATAAGATTCAAAATTGTAGGAATTCAATTTTCTGGTGGAGGAAAAATACTATCCTCCAAAGTAAAGAGAATATTGAAATACTGAAGGCTAAGGCGGAAGAGGCTGAAAATGATGACTTAGTGTCCCAGGACACCATTATCGCAATTAAGAAGAAGTTACAAGAAGCTTATAAAGATGAAGAAATTTTCTGGAAACAAAAGAGCAGAAATCTGTGGTTAAAATAAGGGGATAGAAACACAAAATTCTTTCATGCCACGACTAAACAAAGGCGGGCAAGGAATAGAATATCAGGACTTTTTGATTCACAAGGATCTTGGGAGGAATCGCCAGAAAAGATGGAAAGCATAACGATTGATTATTTGCAGGATTTGTTCACACCTACTAGGAACGGGGATTTCACACGAGTTTTTGAGAACGTAACCCTAGTGATCACCGATAGAATGAACCAGTCATTAACAAGGGATGTAACGGAAATGGAAGTAAGGTATGCATTGTTCGCCATGCATCCTAAGAAAGCCCTTGGATCTGATGGGATGATGGCCTTATTTTTTCAAAGATATTGGGGTATCTTAAAGGATGATTTGGTGGCTTTGGTTTGAGGCTTTTTTCAATCAGGGAAGTTTGATACCCGGTTAAATGAGACGAATATTTGTCCAATCCCTAAAACGGATCAACCCAAGAGGATGACGAAGCTTAGACCAATAAGTCTATGTAACATGGGGTATAAAATAATCTAAAAAGTATTGTATCTAAGGTTAAAGAAATATCTTCCATCTGTCATATCAGAAACACAATCGGCTTTCGTTTCTGGACGACTAATCACGGACAATATTTTGATTGCCCAGGAGATGTTTCATGGATTACGTACAAATCAAAAATGCCGCTACGATTTTATGGCCATTTAAGACAGATATGAGTAAAGCTTATGATCGGGTAGAGTGATCTTTTTTGGAAGCAGTTATGCAGATATTGGGTTTCAGAAAAAAAAATGGGTATACTGGTTAATGTGGTATGTACGGTCAGTCTCATAAAAAGTTCTTTTCAATGGTCAACCAAAGGAAAACATTGTTCCCAATAGAGGTCTACGTTATGGTGGTCCTTTGTCATGTATCTTTTTATATTATGTACAGAAGTTCTTATCGCGAATATTAAACAAAAAGAAATGGAAAATGCGTTAACGGGGATAAAATTGCACAGCAAAGTCCATCGATTTCACATTTTCTTTTCGTTGATGATAGTCTCTTCTTTTGTAAGGCGGACGTATCTCAGTGCCAGGCCATTGTGGATGTCTTACATGAGTATGGCTCATTCTATGGATAAGTAATAAATTTTGATAAGTCGTCAGTAAGGTTTGGCAAGAATGTAACGGATCTAACCAAAGCAACGCTAAAGTTACAACTAGGTATCTCAAAAGAAGGGGGTATGGGAAATTATTTGGGCATCCCGGAGAGTTTGGGTGGCCCTAAGAGCCAAATATTTAATTTTCTTAGAGAACGGCTAGAAGAACGAGTAAATTGATTGTCATCCAAATTTCTGTCAAAAGGGGCAAGGAGATTCTGATAAAATTGGTCGCTCTTGCGCTACCCAACTACGTCATATCATGTTTCAAGCTCCCCCAAGGTTTAACTTCCAAGTTAACCAACACAATTTCTAATTTTTGGTGGAGCTCCAATGGATGTAATTGCGATCTCCATTGGTATACATGAGATAAATTATGTATCCCAAAAGAGAACGGAGACTTAGGCTTCTAATCTCTGGAGGACTTTAATACAACCTTATTGGCTAAAAAATTATGGAGATTAATAAAATTTCTGACTTCTTTGGTCGTTCGAGTTTTACGTTGTAGGTATTTCAAGAATGTTCATCCTTCGAATGCAAAAAAACCTAATTCACCATCCTTCGGATGGAGGAGTATTTTCTCAACCCAAGCTTTGCTTAAGGAAGGGATTAGGATAAGGATAGGGTCTGGCATTAATACTTCAGTATGACACGATCCATGGATATCGGATGTACATCCACGATCGATAAGAGGTCGGGGTAGTTTATGGCACCCGTGGTTAGAAGTTCAACATCATATAGATCCTGGGACAAGAGAGTGGCACTTGCCAATATTACATGAATTTTTGGATCCAGAGGATATTGACATTATACAGGGTATTCAACCAAGCCGAACAACTACTTATGATGGTTTGATATGACACTACACAAAATCAGGACAATATACAGTTAAATCAGGATATAGAATCTTCAATTCAATGGCGATAAACCAGATTTATAATGATGGATGGGGCCCAAGTCTGGAGGAATTAAAGAGATTCATATGAAAAATAAAATGTCCTCTAAAAATACAACATTTTCTTTGGAAACTAATTTCATGGAGCCTGCCGGTGGCAACAAAAATAATTACCCAGAGAGGTACAGTGTGATTCAATGTGCAAGCGCTGTGGCACAGCAGAGGAGACAATTAATCATGTTTTCTTTGAATGTGATTTGATTAGGCAGATTTGGACCTCTTGGTAGTCTGGCACAACCAGAGGATTTTCCCACAAAATCGATATATACTAACATGGATTTCTTTTTCTGACGGAACCCCATGAAAAACCATGAAAGTAAGTGAGACCTTTTCCCTTGGGTACTATGGCTAATCTTGAAAGCAAAGAATCAAATGGTGTTCCAAGGAGTACAATTAGCAGTTAATTATATTCTAAAGGATGCGAAGTCTGACTTGGTAGCATGGGGGGACGCACAGTCTCAATCTACTATAGTTGAAGCACCACTATGTATGGAGAGAACGAGAGTATATGGACTAGTCTGTCGAATAGATGAATCTTGGAATAAATCAGACTCCACATCTGGTCTTGGGTGGATTTGTAAAGATTGGGACAATAAGGTAATTTTACTTGGAGCGAAATATTTACGATGGAGCCTTTCACCCCTGCACTCAGAAATGGAAGCTTTGTTAAGGGCAATGACAGAAATTCATGCCAGACGATTGAATTGCCAGCTTTTTGAGATGGATTGTATATAACTTGTAAACATGCTTCAAAACCCGAGTGATTGGCCAACTTTCTTCACGTACATCCAAGACTACCAGCGTCTTCGTAGTTATTTCCAAGACTTCTCAATTCTCTCATCCCGTGAACGAAAAATACACAAGCAGACAGTCTAGTTAGAGGATCCCGAGTTATTTATTCTGATTATATTTTTGTAATTTCCTCTCCTCCGAGTTGGACCACCAATTACGGAGTGACTTTCTGATAAATGTGTGATTGACAAAAGAAAACTTTGAAAACCTCACCAAGAACAAAAAAAATCGGCTAAAGATATACATTCTCCCCTAAAAAAGTAAATTTTTTCAGTATCATAGCTTTGGATCAACACTAAATAACATTTCAAAAGACTTATGGTCGATTGTTCACAGTACATATACATAAAAAAGAGTTTGTTTTCCAAATTTGTATTTATTTTGCTGTTCGGGATAAACTTAAAAAAACGTTATTTTAAAAGGAACATCAAAGTAAATTTCCTATACAAAAGATTGGGTCGATAACAATAAGTAATATCTACTGTAATAGATCTTATAATATTAGATATTTTTAGTACTCAATATGATCCCATTTTTTCTCTCATTTAAACTATACTTTGGAAAGATTACATAAGAAAACATTCGCATGGAGATATACACATTACCCCGATAAACCAAAGTAAACTTTTCTTGAATCATGATTTTGGACACTAAATAACACTTAGAGAGATTTATGGTCAACATTACCGGGTTTGATAGAATATCTTGCGAAATATGATATCAAAATAATACGGAACATTGAAAATAAATGAATATCTAAACTAACTTATTTAACAAAAATCTAAACATTTTTTCTCCCATCACGAAATTCAAAAGCAACGACAAGCTTCAAAGATTTAGTAGATTTAAAAAGTATTGAAGAACATTGAGCTAAACATTTTGAAGATTTTTTTTTTGGTAGGAATGTTAATATCATTATTGGAATGAAAAAGGTTTACAAAAAGTTAACCTAATAGCTAAACATAAAGCCTTATTAGACAAAGTCTTAAGCCAAAGATGAAGAGAAGGGAGAGAAAGGCATCTTGGTTCACAACCTCTTGATCTTCCGCCTCCTTTGCAACATGCACGCGAACCATGTCAATATGCAATCATAGCACTTGATTTCAAATAAAAAGATCTCACGTAAAGATTCGGAGTTATCTACAAAGTAGATTATGATCAGCATCCAGAACCCAATCCGCATCCGAAACTTTGGAGCCTCGGTCCGGATGCTGGGGAGCAACTGTTGGAGCTGGATTTGACGCTGAATTTGGTCTAACATAGTCTTTGATTTTGGAGCCCACAATTAATCCAATTCATAAGTTAAAACGTATGTTTTTGCCAAGTTATAATAAAGAAAAGTGGACTAGAGAAAATTGTGGAGGTCTCCCTATATCTAGGAAGATATATGGACGTGAGAAGGAGTCAAAGAGAAACCGGGAGATTTGATATTAATTGGGCGTAAGTTGTGGTGAGAGATGGAGGAGAATAAAACAAATCATTATCTATTTCTTCCCAAAAAAATCATATGATGGATATATAAAAGGGAAAAGGAGAACAACAAGGAGGAGGAGGAACATGGACCTTTTTTTTATGTTTTGTAGTCAACATAATGGTAATGATCATGATAGTCATTATCTTATTCAATCTTCATCTTCTTCTTTTTCTATTGATCCAAGAGTGTTCATACACAAAAACCTTAACAAGAATATTTTACTCTTTATTTATTGTCATTGTCAAATCCTCTTGTAATCATCAACGTATTTCAATGATCGAGATCAATCTATAGTTCATACAAGATTCTTGTGTATTTCTTATTCGATTCTTGTGTAATACTTTTATCAATATCAATCCAAATATTCGATTTATCCATCTATAGCTCATACGGGATTCGTCCACAAATCTTTTTTCTCATCTAAATTCTTTATAAATTATAAGTGTGTGATCTTGCATCCACAATTAGGTAACATTAAGTTCAAAGCACGAGAGTAAGGATGACCTAATCTAGCATGCCACAAAATACTTTTATTTGAAAAAAGACAAGATTTATAAGCTATAGAGTCTGAATGACTTGAACATGCATTGTTGAGGACATAGAGCTCATCCTTGGTTCCTCCTTTGCCCAAGATTCTACCATTTTCAATATCCTGAAACTTAACATCATTAGGACTAAAGATAACATTGCAATTAAGATCATTAGTTTCTCTTTTAACGGAAATTGAGTTTGATTTGAACTTAAGAATGTAAAAGGCATAACTCTTTTTAAATAGATTTTACTTGTCGGTTTCTTCAATGGGTATCCCATTTCCATCGGCTATCTTAACATTTCCTACATTCTTATGATCTAAGTTCTCCAACAACTTAATGTTTCTAATCATATGATGAGAAGCGCCCGAATCTACAACAATTTTATGATCAATGCTTAGATGTTAAGTAAGAGATACCTAGTTTAGAGGCATAAGCCTTGACGAGAGCCTCCAAGTCGCTCTTCTTTACATACTTCGTTGAAGCATGTAAGGCCAATTCATTCCCTTGGTTTGAACTCTCGGCTTGGTCTTTCTCTTGAGAAAATTTGGCGGCTTTTGGCTCCTTTTGGTCCTTGAACTTTACCGGTTTCAAGTGAGGGTGAAGTATCCAACATTTCTCCTTAGAGTGACCTCTCTTGTGGTAATGCTCACACATCATGGACCGTCTATCCTCTTGCTTGAAGACCCCCTTGTTTGCCGTCATTAGCTCCTTCTTTCCACCCAACAATTTGATTGAGCCTTCCTCCCTTTGAACCCGTGAACACACTTCCTCAAAGCTTGGAAGCTTATTCTCTCTTAGAATACACTTGATAATATCATTGTAGCTTGAGTTCAAATTGAGAAGTAACCCAAAAATATTATCTTGCTCTCTTCTTTCATTTAGTACTTTAGGATCTATGGAGCTTGGCCTTAATGCATCAAGCTCACTCCACAAAGATTGGAACTTTCCAAGGTACTTCTTGAAGTCTAAATCATCTTGATTTGGCTCATTAATGGCCTTCTTGACCTCATAGATTCGGCTAAGACCATCTCCTATGTATATCTCCTTTTTTTTACTCCATTATGGAGTAACTCCAAAATGGAGTTGAATTTTACTACAATGTATTACTCCATTTTCTATTCCAAAAATAGAATATTCTAAATATATTTTATTTCTAATTTGCTATTAATATCTTCTAGTTATAAAAATTACAAAATGATCCCATTTATTTTCTTTTTAAAAACTTCCATAAATTATAAAATTAATCTTAATTAAACATTCATTAAATAAAATAAATTACATTACAAATATTTTTTATATAACCATCACCATTAACATATTTTTCTTATAAATAATTGAATAGTCCATACAAATGTGAAAAATTAGATTTTTTATATTTAATAATATCTCTAAAATAACCAAGAAACTCTTGGAACCAAATTTTGATATCTGATTATATTTGAACATATGAAGGTAGAGGTTCTCTTCCAACTCTCAAGAATAAAACTTCAAAATTTCAATCGTTCCAAGATTCAAAACCAAACTAAAAATTTTCAATAATCAAATTAGTTTAGTCCTCATATTTTTAATTAATATTTTTCTCAAATATGTATACATACAATAACAAAATGAAAATTTTGAATCCAAAATATTTTTGCCATTGTTTTGTTTAATTTTCACAAATTATTTCATATTTACAGTTAACTATTTGTTGTAGTTAATTAGGTTTTTGAAAAAAACACATAATAAAGTTATATAAAAAGTATATAGTCATAAAAATGTATGCTTTAAAACTCAGAACATTATATCAAACTTTAATAAAAATAATGTTATAACAATAATTAAAACTTAGAAAGTTATATCGACAAAAATAATTACTGTTATATTAAAAAAGTATAAAGTAAAAAGATCTTATATTCAAGGGATCTCTTTATAAAAAAAAAAGAGTTCAACTCCAAAATGGTAAAAAATGGAGTTACTCCAAATATGGAGTAATCTCATCCATTACTCCATTTTGGAGTGAAAAATGGAGTGGGGTTGGAGAGAATTTTACTTCAAAATAGAGTTTGGAGGGGAAAATGGAGTAGTGTTGGAGATGCCCTAAGTTTGGAGACATCACCATACACTCTTTTAAGACTGTCCCAAAGAGATTTGGCGGTCTCCCAATATGAGTAAGCCTCTAGAATTGATGGATCCAAGCTGTTTTGTAGAAATCCCAACATCAATTGATCCTCTTGAAACCATTTAGCCTCCTCATTCTTTGTAGCTTCATCCTTTTCACTTGAGTAATCCTCTTCTTTCACACTCTTGTCTTCCAAGATGTGATCCCAAAGACCTTTACCACAAATAGATGTCCTAATGGTTCTTGACCATAGAGTGCAGTTAGAGCCTTTCAAACTCACAGAAATAACCTCAAGACCCGAGAATCCTTGACCCAATTCTTCCATTATTCTAGCTAAATCCCTTAAAAACTAACCGAGATGGATGAAGAAAAACTTAAAAATAGAACCTTTGATGAAATCCAACACCTTTTAGAGCTCAAATATGACCGCAAAGTAGCAGCCTTTTGACGGAAATATGAACGAACCAAGCAGCTACCTTTGGCGGAAATCTGAACAAAAGAAGCAGCACCTTTGAAGATCTTTAAGTTTTAGATTAAACCCACCAATTTTCTTGAGGAAAGCTTGAATCTTTGTTGAAGATATGAAAGATGGACCCCGAATCTTTGAAAGCTTCAATCTTGACACCAAAAAACAAAATATAAAACCCATAATTTAAGAAGAACATGAACACATTTGCTATGATACCATGAAAGATTTAGTAGATTCAAGAAGTATTGAAGAACATTGAGCTAAACATTTTGAAGATTTAGGAGAGAATAGTTTTTTGAAAGTCTTAATTTTATTAATAAAGTAGAAGTCTATGTATAGACTTGTACTAGAGATAAGATCAACATACAAAGAGAATATATTTTTAAAATAGCCAATGAGAGAGCTTCATTTGCAAGTGGTGACACACAGCCTGGCATAGTACAAATCTCAGCTGGCAACACCTTCTCTCGGAGAATACTTGGGAGAAGTTGGTTGTACCTGTGATCACCCAACTTCACATGATTTCAGAAAACTTCTCATGACTTCAGAAAGAATAGATACATTATTTTTGTATCCCGTCTACTCTTGTAACAGGTCTATTTTATCATATCACTTTATTTGTCCTCTTTGAATCCTTTTAATCAATAAAGCGAAGACTATAGTAACATTAGAAGTGTTTGAAAATAACAATAAATTGATAAATAAATTTTAAAAACCCGAAAACCATAACTAAACCACAGTAGACGACAAAAAGAAATCCTTGTCAAGGGAGGATACCACCACGGTCACGATCATCGCCTTGACAATGACCAACCTTTAAGGAATCAATATCATTAGATATAACCCCGACCTCGCAAGCATAATCAACACTAGAAACCTCATTCTGGCTATCACATGTGTTGGTCTCTGAAGTAGAATAGTCATGAGCCTCGTTCAAGAATATCTACATAAAGGCTTTACAAAATGGGAAGATTATAAACTTACTCAAAATAATCAGTTTATTACTAAAGTAACCCAAAATTTTTATTTATTATTAAAAAGAATTTGTACCTAAAATGCCGATAAATCCATTGTAATCGAAAATTTGGTTTTCGAAAATGCCATTATCCTCGTCAGCAACAAATTACTAAAATGACTCGTATTTTGCGGTCAGTTTAATAATATTGTCAAACAAAACTGTCGTAGCAAAGTGACAGTTTTGTTTGACAATAAAAGATTTATTCATGACGATAGTTTTTGTAGACAGCTTACATCCCACGACAGATTATTTATACAAATCTGCCAACCAATGTGGCATATTTGTTTTGATTGACAGTTTTTCTGTTGAATGAAAATCATTATGTTCTAACGAATCAGTCGTATGGCAGTATTTTTTATTACATAACGACATACTTGTTGAACTACATCCTCATTATTTATCTACGACAGACTAAAGTGACATATTTATTTGAAAACCAACAAATTTATAGTTTTACTTGGTAACAAGTTTATTGGTAGCAGACTTTTTGAAAGTCTACTTTATAAAAATGTTTCGAACAAATTACTATAACAACATAGACGACAGAGCAGACTTTATAGTATGATATGACGTTATGATCAGTGGCGGACCTACTTGCTGAAATGGGGGTTCACCTGACACCCCAAAATTATTAAAATTATAATTTGTAAGGCCATATGTTAAAGACAAAATAGCCTAAATGGTAATGTTTCCTCATGATGACACCCCTTACTAAGGTTCAAATTCCCTTTAAGCCAATTCTATAAATAATTAAGTGTGGTTTGATCTATTTTTGACCCCGGTAATATGAGTGTGGTTATGATGGCGGATTTTTAATAATCAAATATACGTACAATAATAACTACACTGACTTTTTTGTCAACACATTGACTTTTTTATTTACTGCCAGATTTTGAAAACATATTTATTTACTAGAAATCTAATTTTTTTTAAATAAACCGACGAATTTAGTAGGGAATATTTTTTTCCTAAATGCTGCATTCATAATTAATTTCTTTACATAATGATTGATAAATATTAAATTTTAAAAAATAAAAAAAAAATTAGGTAATTCGTATTTAAAAAAACGAATTCATCTAATTATTTTTTTTTAATTTTTGAATATTTATTTCCTAATAAACAACTGCCATCAATCTTCTCTAGGTTTTCAATATTCATTGGATCGATCTATCCTCTTTCTCATAACACGAAATCAATATAAACTAAAAAGTTAAAAAACCATTGTTGATGTATGCGACAAATTGTTGTCGGATAACCCTAACACGCCCAGTCTAAATTGATTTTGTCAAGCATGAGACTGATAGCCTATTTTAACATTTCTAGAGGGTAATAATAGCATGATAATTACAAACAAAAATTTTAAATATTTTGTATATCTTTGATAACGCTTACATTATTAAGCCACAAAACTAATTCAATGGACGAT
>OVAN01006940.1:0-20422 GCA_900406275.1 Anastatica hierochuntica | reverse complement strand
ATGTTCCTATCATTAATAAAGACATCCTTCTCATTAGTTTCACAACAGATTGAAAATTTTCGATATTCTTAGAGAGAAAGAGGGAAGAAATTTTCTTGGAAAACTTTTGAAGAGAGAGAATATAAGTTGCAAATAGAAAAAAGCTCCTTAAATATGTGTTTATTAAAATATTTCAAAATACTCCCATTTGTCTTCACTTCTCACATATTGGCCCAACATTTCTTGAAATTTCTCTGGGAATCCCTTTTTGTATCACTTTCGTTTGTTTTACTCTACTACAAATCAAAACCATCAAATATGTATCAAAGACCTAAATAGATAAAATTAAAGTTGAAACTTTTTAAAAAAATATTTATATGACAAAGTGATTTTTCTTGGGAATGCCTCCCAATGGCGCTTATTTAAAGTCATTAGCTTGACTTTGAAGCGGCCTATGTTGGTCGTGCATTGCGGAGAACGAGAACACTCGCTTCTTCTATTACTATATCTGCTAGGTAAGGCTTGCATCATTGTCCATTCCCCGTGAATTCTTCTCCAGAATGGTTCTTCAAAGTTACCGAACCATATGGCATTACTTCTTCAACAACAAATTGATCCGACCATTTTGGCTTTAACTTCCCTGGGAAGAGCTTATACCGAGATTTGAACAATAGAACCTTATTCCCTTTTTAAATTCTCTCTTAGGATCTTCTTATCATGAACGGATTTTGTCTTCTCCTTATAGATTTTGTAGCTTTCATAAGCGTTTTGCCTCAAGTTTTCAAGATCTTCCAATTGCATTAATCTTCTCTCCGTAGCTTCTTTGAAGTCGAAGTTTAGTTTCTTTGTCGTCCAAAGTGCTTTGTGTTCCAACTCAATAGGTAAGTGGCAATATTTTCCATAGATAAGGTTAAAGAGTGTTATTCCAATAGGGGTTTTGAATGACGTTCTATATGCCCAAAGCGCATTATCAATCTTAAAAGACCAATCTTTCCTATTCACTCCAATCATCTTCTATAGTATTTCCTTAATTTGTCGGTTGGATACCTCTACTTGCCTCGAAGTTTGCGGGTGATAAGGCGTTGCCACTTTATGCTTCACTTCATTGTTCCTCAAGAGTTTCTCAAAAATTTTGTTGATGAAGTGGCTTCCACCATCGCTTATCACTATACTCAGAGTTCCAAATCTTGGAAATATGATTGCTTAGAAAAGCTTGACAACTACCCTTGCAACATTCGTTGGACTTGCAAAGGCTTCTAGCCGTTTTAAGACATAGTCGACCGCTACCAAAATATAGAAATTTCCATTCGATTTAGAGAAAGGTCCCATGAAGTTTATTCCCCAAATAGCAAAGATCTCGACTTCAAGAATATGATTTAGGGGTATCTCGTTTCTCTTTGTTATATTTCCCCTCCTTTGACAAGCATCACATATGGAGACTACCTCATGTGCATCCTTGAACATTGTAGGCCACCAAAAACCCGATTGTAGGGCTTTTTGAACCGTCTTGAATGTAGCAAAATGCCCACCATAGTTAGCACTATGACATTTGAATATGATTTCTTTATCTTCCTCTTCCGGTACACATCTCTAATATAGTTGATATTTACATTGCTTAT
The DNA here is from genome assembly GCA_900406275.1 of Anastatica hierochuntica. Taxonomy (NCBI): domain Eukaryota; kingdom Viridiplantae; phylum Streptophyta; class Magnoliopsida; order Brassicales; family Brassicaceae; genus Anastatica; species Anastatica hierochuntica. The sequence goes on along the minus strand of OVAN01006940.1, from coordinate 18,824 downwards.
AGAGGAAAGGATCATCCCAATAGTATGATTTTAGATCGCAGTAAAACTTCTTCTTTCCATAGGTTCCCCTGTCCGGTGGTTCTTTTCCACTCACAAGATAGTTGACAAAATCGGCATACCTACGAATTTTTGTCGAAACTGCACTTATATACTCTTCTTCCCAAAAATCAAGACATCCATCGATGAGGAAAAATGTCTCTATTGAGTGAATTTGCTCTTCCGGGAGCGAGTCATTTATGGGTAGCCCATTCTCAACCTTCATTCTTGATAAGGGATCCGCTACTCCATTCTCAATCCCTTTCTTCTATTTGATTTCAAGGTCAAAACTTGTAAAAGAAGTATCCATCTTAGCAATCTTGTATTAGCATCCTTCTTAGCCAACAAGTGCATCAAAGTCGATGATCCGTGTACACAATAACCTTTGATCCCACTATGTTAGACCGGAACTTCTCAAAGGCGAAAACTATAGCAAGAAGCTCCTTCTCCGTTGTGAAATATTTGGTTTGAGCTTCATCCAATGTCTTGCTTGCATAAAAGATCACATGAAGCTTCTTATCTTTTCTTTGCCCTAAGACCGCTCCAACCGCAAAATCACTAGCATCGCACATGATTTTGAAAGTCAAATACCAATTAGGAGTTTTCACAATTGGAGATGTTATCAAAGCTTCTTTGATCTTCCTAAAAGTCTTCATACACGCTTCATCAAAATCGAAGGGCACATCCTTGCAATGTAGTCTCGTCATAGGCTTTGCTATTTGAGAGAAGTCATTAATGAATCTCCTATAAAAACCTGCATGACCTAAAAAGCTTTGTATTCCCTTAACCGTTTGTGGCGGTTCCAAATGCATCATTACTTCTATCTTTTCTTTATCAACCTCAATTTCCTTCTTCAAAATCTTGTGTCCAAGTACTATCCCTTCTTGAACCATAAAATGGCACTTTTCCCAATTAAGCACTAGGTTGGTTTCTTCACATTTCTTCAATACCTTACACAAGTTAGAAAGACAACCACCAAAAGAGTCTCCATAGACGGAGAAATCATCCATAAAGACCTCCATACATTCCTCAATTAAACCATCAAATATAGACATCATACACATTTGAAATGTAGCAGGTGCATTGCACAAACCAAAGGGCATTCTTCTATATGCATAAGTACGTAAGGACATGTAAATGTGGTTTTTTCTTGATCCCTAGGATGGATAGGTATTTGAAAGAAACTAAAGTAATCATCTAGGGAACAACTATATGAATGATTAGCTAACCGCTCTAATATTTTGTCTATGAATGGTAAAGAGAAATGATCCTTTAAGTTAGGGTTTAATCTTCTTTGGGGTTCTACCGAGGTGTTAGCTTCATCCTCTAAATGGATCATATGCATGCACAAAGACTGGGGAATCCCTTTTATGTCAATCAATGAGTAACATATTGCCTTTCTATACTTTCTTAGCTCATTCAATAACAATTCGGTTTCATTCTCATTTAGATTATCATTTATGATCACAGGATAAGTAGAATTAAAGCAAAGAAATGCATACCTTAGCCCTTTTGGAAGCGGTTTTAATTCCACTTTAGGTGCCTTTAGCTCGCTCCAATTCGAGTTTTCTTTATCCGCTTCTTTATCCTCTTTTGGACCTAGTTCGTCTTCTCCTAAATCCAATGCTAGAACTTCACTCAATTCTATTGGTTGAGTATCAAGAAATCATTTGTATTTCGTTGCTTCATTTGAAAGGATTGCTTTTGATCCCTTGTTGTAGACTAAAGCTACTTCCAAGCTATCTTGCATGTATAATTCCTCTAGCTTTCCGGCGAAATCATCATCGAGGCAATCAATGGAAAACGCGATTACATCTATAGTTGGTTTCTACATGATATCCATGATGTTGAAATTCAATATCAAATCACCAAGGTGGAGATCGATCTTTCCTCCTCTCACATCAATGATTGCTCCCACAGTTGAGAAGAATGGTCTTCCAAGAATGATAGGATTTAGAGACTCTTCATCCATTTCCAAGATCACAAAGTTCGTTGGTACCTCACAATTCCCAATCATCAATGGCAAATCTTCAAGAATAACATGTGGATACCAAATAGACCTATCCGCCAATATCATTTGTATCTTTGTTGGTTTGAAACTCGTGTAGCCAAGCTTCTTCGAAACTGTCAGGGGCATTACGCTCACACTTGCTTCCAAATCAACCAAACATTTCCCGAAGGTCATATGCTTCAAGGTGAAAGGTAAAGTGAAACTTCTAGGATCTCTCCTTTTTGTAGGAAGCTTGTTTTGAATAATAGCACTACATTCATGAGTAACTATTTCCATAACGGAGTTGATCCTCTTCCTCTTTGTGATTATATCCTTCAAGACTTTGTTCATTATGGGATTGTCTTGACATCACTCCATGAATGGGATTGTTCCCACGAGTCCTCCCGTATGGTCCCTTATTTTCTTGTACCTAGCTTCAAGAATTTGCTTCTTAAACCTACCCGGAAAGGGTAGATTCAACTCATCTATAGGGATATTAGTGTCGGTAGGTATATACTCCCTACTCTTCTTTTGGCGTTGATGAGGTTTGCTTTCTTTTTCTTGACCCTTAATCGTATCTTTAGGTGCCTCTTCTTTCTTGGTTTCCTCTTCGTTTTCATCTTGCTCTTCCTCATCTAGCGGTGTTTGTTCTTCTCAATGTATTCTAGCTCGGCTTCGTCCTTTTTAGGCTCAACCTCTTGAGTTCTTAGGGGTAATTGTCTTCCGCTTCTTAAATTCACGGCTTGACATAACTCTTTTAGGTTAACCTCACACTTTCCGGGTAGATTACACTTCCGGAATTCAAATATAGAAGCTTGTTCTGCTATTTGATGTTCCATATCTTTCACATAGTTGGCAAGATGACCATACCTCTCAGACAATTCCATGTAATTTCTATTAGTTTTATGTTATAGGGCATCGAATCTACCATCCATGTCCCTCTTAATCTCTTCATTTCCGGTTGCAAGTGCTTTCAGCATGGAATGCATCTCTTCTACTATCAAGTTGGTAGATTTCTTTGGAGTAGTAGGTGTTGTTGGTGTTGTTGTAGATCGTTCTCCTAAACTTGTTCTAGGAGATGAACTTTGGGAATAGCTCTCATAGAAACTTTCTTGAGCAAAACTCATCTCCTCTTGTTGATTGAAGAAACTTTCGTCGATCTTAACTTTCTTCTTTGGTTTGAGGACCGCTTTTACTATTTCATCCATCTTTGCATTCCATTCCTCAAGGCGCTTGTCTTCAATCTTAAGTTCAAGACCAAAGCTTTCTTCTCCGACGTAGCTTTTAGCCAAATTCTTAACCAATTTTTCTCCTTGTGTCGCGGTTAAGCTTGCAAAATTCCCATTGCTCACTGTATTCATGGAAAATCAGAAGTGTTTATGAACTCCCCTATGGAAGAGGCTTAGTAGGCTTCCTTGAGTGAACATGGTGAGGAAAATACCTCACATACCCATTAAATCTTTACCGAGCTTCACCAAGCGTCTCCTCTATCCCTTGTTCGAAATTAGCAATGCTATTTCGAAAATTTGTAGTCCTCCTATGCGAATAGAATTGTCCAAGGAACCTCCTTTTGCATTGATCGTAAGTGGTTATAGAAGAACTAACCACGGTTTTCTCTCATTGTGAAGCCTTATCCCCTAATGAAAAAGAGAAGAGAGATAGCCTCACATAATCTCTAGGTACTCCTTGTAACTTAGTTGTATCGTATAGTCTCTCAAATTTATCAAGATGTTTGATGAGGTTCTTCATGTCCAAACCAAAGAATTTAGCGTTGTGGATCATGTTGATGAGGTTAGAATTGATTTGATGATGGGGGTCTTATTCCCCTTCTAGTTTGGCTCGTGATTGGTGTATCGAAATCACCGATAGTTTCCTCATACTCTCCCATCTCGTTAATTCCTTCTTGAAATCGGTGATTCATTCTCCTTGCAACAAAGCACAAACAAAAAATAAAATAGTTAAATAACTTAAATTATAAAGCCTAGTCTCAAACTTAAACGAAATCTCAATGAAAATCTTAATCTAGTAATCGTGTTCCCCGGCAACGGCGTCAAAACCTATAGGTTTTAGGGACGAGCAACGAATAGGGACGAGCAACGAATCTTTAAAATTTATAAAAGCTTGTTTCCTAACAATTACACAATCCGCAAGTGCACGGATATGCTATTGTAGTACTTAGGGGTCGAACCACAAGGAGCAACTTACCTAACTAGATAGATTTAAGCAATGGGAATACACATTCAAGTATAATATACGCAAATAAGAAAGGTTGTGTTTATTTTTGGGTTTTCTTAATAATCTATAAACTAAAGCAAAGCAAGGAAATAAACAACTTAAGTAAAAGTAAATAACTTAAATAAAAAAGGCAAGCATAAACATAAAAGTGCAAACTTGAAATAAATAACGATCTAAGATGATGGACCATGGGTAGTTTTAATAGATTCACTTATCAAGACGGTAAAAAAGGTGTTAGATCAAGCTATTAAGTACAAATCCACGACCAAAGACATTACTAGTCTAATCCGCTTTCATGAGAATAGACCATTTCCTTATCAATTGCATTCCCTCAACTCTCGCCTGTTGCAAATGATAAATCTATTAGGAATCATTAAGTGCAAGCCCATATAGTCACTAATCAACCTAGAAAACAACTCTCACTGGCTAGATTGAAATAGCAAGTATTTGGTTCTCCTAGACATTCCACCGAACACTTCTCGGACGTGAAATGCATACAAGTCTATATATGAGTTAGCTACTATAAAATCTAGCATTATGCTCAGCAAATCCTTTGAAAACCTAAGAATAGCTATCCCTAACACTAATTTTACAATCCTAGCTAAGAGATCTCAACACTCATAGATCCATCAAAAGACACTACTCACACATGCTAAAGAGAAAGAGAAGAGATGAAGAAATTGAAAGCATAATCATAGATAAAGTCGGGTTTTTGATCCAAGATAAAAAAAATAGAAAGAGAGACTCTTGATCTTAAGTATCAAGAGTAATGTCACCGAAAACTCAAACTTTGTCTAAGAAAATAATAGGAGAAGAGTTGGATACATCAAATTAGCTTTAGGGGGTATTTATAGGTGAAAAGAGGGTGATTTTCATGTCTGTGCATTCCACTATACACCATGTGCACGTGGCTATCGACCACCTGGTAGATAGTGGCATTCATTAGGCAGCAAGCTGCCTTATGCATGTGGCCATCAATCTTGTGCATGCCACTATCGACCAGGCTGGTCGATACCCACATGCGTTTGGAAGTTTTTGCTTCTTCTTTGCCTCTTTGATAGCCTCCTCGCATCCACCTTTCCCCTATGCTTTTGGCTTTTAATTCCCCTTGTTTTTTCATCATTTAATGCTCTAGAATCCATAATCTCAAGCTCTCAAATTGATCACAAAGAGGTTGTACCTACAAATGCAAGAAAATGTATGCATATGCAACTAACTGACTAGACTCTATACTCAAACTATATGGATTCTAAGACTAAAATGCTATATATATACGTTCTAAAGGTGGATGAAACTAAGCTAAAATGCAGTCTTGTTTTGAGTATATCTTGGATTCTAGAATATTACACAAGATAAATATGTGTCACACAGTTTGTTGATGTTGGATGGATTGAACTATGGTCGTTGGAAAGCCAGAATACGAGCACACATAAGGAGCATTGATAAAGACGCATAGACAACGATTGAAATGGGTGTAACAGAACCTACTACATAAATAAGAGATGGTGAAAAAATTATAAAACTAAAAGATAAGTGATCTAAGTCTGGCAAACAAAAGGCTACGTTTAATGCAAAAGTTGTGGATGCATTTTTTAACTCCATGGAAGATAATCAATTCAGTTTGATACAGAGTTGTGTCTCGGCCAAAGAAGCATGTGCTATATTTGAGAATTCCAATATTGCAGATTGTGTTAACACACCAAGAATAAAGAAGAAGTTTATTCAAGGGCTGGAGCAATACGAAATCAAAAACTGATGAAGATGGTACTAATTTGTTAGCCTTACATGGAGTTATATAATCTGAGAACCGAAGCGAAAAACATAAATTTAAGGATGTCTGTGTAATACAGGAAGATCCTGTTGCACTGAATAGTGATTCTGAAAGTAACAACGAGTTGGATATTCAAGTCGAGTACAAGAAGCTTTATGCGAGTTGGGTTAAATCAAGTTATGATAACCTTCAGCTAATTAGAGAGAAGAGAATGTTTGAAGCCAAAGTGAACATAATGGAGTTAGAACAACATCAAGGGAATATCACAAGTGAGATGTCGTCTTATGAAAAACATAAGCTAGAAAAGAAATTTGTTTATAGGAATTTGAATATCATTTATAAAATGAGTGTTTAGAGCTATACATTAACCTATTACATTTTGTCCTTGCCCAAAAAAGAATAAAAAAACAAGGAGAAAACATATTAACAACAAAAGAATTGAGAAAGGTTGGAGGGGGTTTAACTTAGCCACAGGACCATGAGGTCCTGAAACTTTCACATGTTCCGCCTAGCCGTAATGGTGTCCTTTATTTCTCTGTCTAAGAGCTTGAAAACACTCATCGTGGAGTTAGAGATTGATTATGTAACCTTGTATTTCTCTCTCGCCAGAGGTGGTGAATCGTCGCTTGAGTTGTAAGCTTCCTCGGTGTAGAAGGTGTCGTAGCTATTGATATCCTGGTCCATGCAATGAGCGCAGGCCATGTGATAAATATATGTGGCGGTAGCCGGAGTCTAGATTGAATCATGTACCACACTACAACACTAAAATCGCAACGCAACAGCAAGTGTTCTCTTGTTTCTTCATAGACAGAATAGAGACAGCAATGTGAGAGACTGTTTAAACCCCATTAACGCAATCTACAACGTGTGGGAAGCCTATCAAGTTGCACCACATACATAGTAAAAGCGTTTCTAGGTGTAGCGCCTTTGAACCAAACCACATCATACCATTCTTTAATGGAGCTCGAAGGTCTGATTATTTCCCAGGTTCTTGAGGCATTGTATGAGTTCAACTTTTCCTGGTTCACTTCCCAGAAGTAACTGTCTTCATGGGTAGACAAAGCCAGCAGTGGTATTGTGGTTGGGTAGGCATGTAGAGACACTGCATTATCAGACCAAGAAGATGGCAGAGACCAACTGGACCTGCTACAAGCTTCGCTAACCTTTGCATTTTTGGACAGACCCATCCTGACTAACGCTTTGTGTCCCAGGAAATTTATGAGTTGACCGAAGGGGGCCATATTTAAAACAAAAAAATGGTAGTGGAACCCTTCCCTATTTCACAGCGGATGAATTTTTTAGCTAGATGTTTTATCCTGAGCAGAGATTTCTAGTGCCACGAATCATTTCTAGTTTCAGTCACTTGCCAAAAACTTGTGTCAGCTAGATGATAATGTTTGTTCCAAGCAACCCAGAGAGATCTGCTTTTGAAAAGAGTAACCAATAGAGCTTAAGGTAGAGATTGATGTTTCTGAAGTTGTCTTAAGTTAACCCCACCTTCCTTTTTTGGTAGACACATCGTCGATCAAGCCACCTTGGCCTTTTGGCAGCTCACAACATCACCTGAACATAAAAATCTTGAACAGAGGGATTCAATAGTTCGGATGCAGGTTGAAGGTAATATGAAAGCCGAGAACCAAAAGTTAAGCGTTCCCATGATTACCATGTTCAAAAGCTAGAGACGACCAGCATATGAGAGGACTTTTACTGATCACGCCTTAAATTTCTTTACAAGTTTGTCTAGTAAAGGAGAATATTCTGAGACACGTAGCTTTCATTGCATAAGGGGAAGACCTAAATATCGGACCGGGAAAGAGCTTGGTGTGAAGCCAAAGCTATGAAGCTCATTAGTTTCATTACGGCTCTGACCAGCCAAGAACAATTATGTCTTATTAATGTTCATTCTTAACCCTGACCATTCTGAAAATTGGTCCAAAACTTTGGTTATGCCTTTTAAGGAATCAACATGCCCATCAAAAATATCAAGACGTCATCCGCGAACATTACATGCGAAATATGAATCTCCTGCGTGAGCGGGTGATAACCAATAGCTGAGGAAGCATATTTGACATAAGAAAGGAAGAGAAAACCTCCATTACCAGGATGAGTAAATAAGGAGACATAGGATCTCCCTGACGCAAGCCTTTCCCACTAGCGAAATTGCCTGCGATTTCACCCAAGGCTCTAGAACTCGCTAGGCGCTAGTCGAGCTGCGAAGTTGAGCCTAGCGCCTAGCTAGAAAATCGGAGATTAAACGGGGATTAATCGGGATTAGTTTTTTGATTATTTTGATATTTTTAATTTAATTTAATTTTTATAAATATATAATAAGTTTATCATTTTAACTTTTAGATGTTTTGACTTTTTTTGTTTAAAAATAATTAATTTATATAATATAGTGATTATAATATATTTTTATTTGATTTTACGGGTCAATATTAGTTAAAAGTCCAATTTCATAAGTTAATTAGTGTAATGCTTTGAAAAATTGGAATGCGGAGGAAACTAATCGGACGACCACTGCATAGCGAATATGCGGGAGAGTAATCAGTCTAGGAGGGGATTTTTAGAACATAGATTTCACCGTTGACACAAACCGAGAAAGAGGGAAAGGAAATGCATTGCCATATCCAATTTGCAAACTTTTCTGGCACCCCAATTGCTTGCAAGGAATGTTTGATGAAAGACCAAGCCACTGAGTCAAAAGCTTTCTGGATGTAAACGTTTAACATGCCCCTTCTGGAAATATTTTTGTGGTTGTAACCATGCACCAAATATGAAGCTAGAAGCACATTTTCAGCCATTAGATGACCCGGAAGAAAGGCTTTTTGTGCATTAGAAACAATAGATGGCAAGAGTTTCTTCAGTCGGTTCGCTAACAGTTTCGAAATCACCTTATAAAATGTGTTCAGGCACGCAGTTGGCCTAAAGTCTGCGGTACCAACTGCGTTGGTGAACTTTGGGATTAAGACCAGGGTTGTTGCATTTAGTTGTTTTAGTAACTGACCCGACAAGAAGAATTCTCTCACTGCTGCTACCGCTTCAGGACCGACTATACTCCAACAGTCTATAAAGAACTCCGCTGTGTATCTGTCAGGGCCTGGCGTTTCGTTCTTGGGGAGAGAGAAGAAAAGTACTTTGATCTCGTGTCCTGAGAAGTCAGCTTCCAGATTTTCTCTCTAAACTTGAGAACAAAAAAACCCCAAGAACGAGCGAATAACATCAGGTGCCACATCCTGTACAGAGAAATCCCCTGAGAATAGGTCCTTGTAGTAGTTTATACAAATCTTTAACATCCCCTGTTGTGATTCAACTCTCTTTCCACGTGCATCAAGGAGGTAATGCACTATGTTTCTTGCATTTCATGTGGTTGTTACTATGTGAAAATAACTCGAATTTGAGTCTCCCTCTCTTACCCACGTCACTTTTGATCTCTGTCTGAAAAATGATTCCCCAGCCGCTTTCAGCTCTCGCCACTTATTGTGGGCTGCTAGTTCATGTTCTGCCTAGATCGGAGATGGATCCAACATCAATTGCATTTGAATAACCAACAGTTTTTCATGCGCTTCAACAGTTCTTTGTCCAATGCCTGAGTAGTTTGATTTACTTAACTTGCGGATGGGAGCCTTTAAATCCTTTAGCTTCGCGGTTAATCTGAACATATCAGAGCCCAAACAGTTGATAGAAAACCATTCCTCAGTAACCATCTTAAGAAAAGGGGATTCTTGAGAAGGAGATTATAAAACCCTGAATGGCATGTTTCTCCTTTGAAGAACTGGTTCTAACTTTAGGATTATAGAAGCGTGATCTGAGAAAACCAGTTCACCAAAAAACGTGGAAGATTTTTGAAACAATCCTGCCCATTCATAATTTACGAGTAGCCTATCAAGCTTCTTGGCTATGGGAGATGCACCTCTCTTGTTCCACCAGGTGAACGTGTTGCCCCTATATGTTAGATCAGCTAGGGAGGCCTACAACATACATTCTCTGAACTCCTGAGTCGATTTGTCCACATTCCGCGACATTGCGTTAGAATTTTCTGATGGATCCAAGACCTTATTAAAATCTCCTATAAGGACCCAAGGTTTGTTGTGAATCTTTGTGTGAGTCGATGTTGCGATGATCTCTTCCCAAAGGTCTTTCCTTAGCCTTTCATCAGTGGATGCATACACGCAAGAGACCAGAAAAGATGGTTGGTCACCCTTGAGAGTAATTTCACACGTAATCATGTGAAGGGATTTATAGATGGCGGTCACTGCCACAGTCGGATCCCACAGTATCCATATCTTTCCTAGGTTAGAGTAATTATAATTATCATCATAAGACCATCCAGGCAATAATTCTCCAATGATCTTCTTTTGATTAATCTGCTTCACATGTGTCTCCAAGAGAACATCGAAAGCTGGTTTTTCTTTATAAAATCACTTCAAAAAGTTGCTTCTATGTGTCGATATATTAAAGCTTCTAACGTTCCATCCAAAAATATATGTACACATGGAACAAGGCTTGTTAGTGGGATGAGGCTTTGCCTCGCACTATTTTCATGTCTTTCCTGGAGCGCACTATTGTAAAATATGAATCTTTGCAGTCAATCGAGTCCGTTGACGCCTCTGAACCATTTGGCAAAGTTTGTTGAATTCGTTGAGCTTGAGGAGCTGGCAGACGCAAGTCAATTCAGAGCCCTCCTTCTAATTCATTAACAGAGTTTATGGCGGTAGAAAAAGACGAGGATGCAATAGTAGGTGATTCTGCCGATTTTTGCATCATCGAAGGTGGAGGAGTAGCTATATTATCAGAGTCAATTGGGGGTTGTGGAGGACAGGACTCCTCTTGATCCTTCTCTGCATCTACCAAGTTTCCTCTGACAGTGTGATACTTAGTCGGGTCTCTCGACCTTCTTCTACGATTTTTCCTCTTAGTAGCAGAGTGTTTACCGCGAGGGCATTGGTTTGTTAGATGGACTATGGAGCTACATGTTGTGCATAAGACTGGAGCAGCTTTATAATGTTTCAAATTGTGCCCAACTTTTTTGTAGTGTGTGCAAATTGGCGGCATCCAAGGACTTGAGACACCGATTCAAATAACTTCACCCGACTCGAATTGCGCATTAACAGCTTTCGGCAAAGGCCTTTTTGGATCAATGATCGTCATTACCTTTGCAACCTCTAAGTTTGTCTTATTAATTGTTGATTGATGGCAAAAGCTCAGATCACTCACTAGACTAGCAATTCTTTTGAGAGCGTCTTCATTGAAGAATTGCAGCGGAACATTTATAAACTCAAGCCAAATAGGCGCAGAGGTAAGCTCGGTTTCTCCGGAACTAGACCTCGATTCCCATTTTGCGATGAACATAGTCTGGCCCTCAATTTTCCATAGCCTCTGATTTATCACCCTTGCTCGTGTCGAAGCATTGAGGATCTTGAAGAGAAAAGTGAACCCTTCCATTTTTGAAATTGTGATGTCACGGAGATGTTGACTCCATATGCCATTCACTATTGTGTGCACAATGCCTTGAGAAGGAGGATCAGAATAAAATTGACCCAAAATAAAGTAGTCCCAATCTTTCTTATGTTTCTCAATGATTGAGTTGGGTATTTTAACGCAGGTTTCACCGGAGGGGAGAGTAAAATCAATCCTTTTCTTCTAGAGCTTCTTGGTAGATCCCTTAACTAGGTCACACTAGGAACCACCAACTTGAGGTCAAGGTTGTTGTTTATTGTCTGGGTTTACCACTGTTGTGGCTTGCGCAAGTGGGTTTTGAAGATTCTAGTTTGAAATCAGAGTCGATTTTTCAAGATCTGAAGTAGCTTTGGCGCAACAAGCTGTCGTAGCTGAAATCTGGGCAACCGGAGAGTCTGCCGCAGTCTGTGCAGCAGTCTGTGGAATTAGAAAACCGTCAGAGCCAACTTTGGTGGCGGCAACATTGACAGTGGTTGTCTTCCTTTCGTGGCTTGGAGAGCCCTTTTGAGAGCTCTTCTTTTTGGATTTCTTCGGGAGGTTGTTTTTCTTCCCCATGAGGAGGGGAGGGCCTTGAGCGGATGAAGAGCGCCAGTTGTGATTACCAAAGAGCCGCCGGAGCATAGAGTCAAAGGAAGTCACGGTGTCACCTTTTGAGTCGCCAAAACGGTATAGACTATTGTTTTAAGAAAAAAGAAAATATTGAGTTGCAGAAAACTCTCAGGTTTAAGCAAAAGAAGAGCGAGGAGCTTGGACGTGAGTTGGATGACACTTGGAGAAGGATTCTTGTGCTAAACAAGAGAAGCTCATCAGAACAAGATAATCCAAAGAATCATCAAAGCAATTCGAGATTTAAGAAGCAAGAATCAAATAGCACTTTGCAGCCTGTGTGTTCTATGAATCGATCGATGAAAACATCACATTCTTGAGCTTGTTGAGGTTGTGAAGAGTTTGGTCATATGAGAAGACATTGTATGGTGTTTACGAATCAAGTGTACAAAGCCTGGAAGAGAGAATTGTGCGTCATAGAACCAGGACAATAAGGCAAATTCAGGATAGCAAAACATGACTTATATGTCGAGAGCTCAGATCGTTGTCAGAGTACTCAGGTTATGAGACTCGTGACACAAGATGAAGTTGTGTAACATAACAAGACAAGGATGTAATGTTTTTATCTGAGTGTGCACTCAAGCAGGGGGAGATTGATATGCAGGAATCCAAGGAGAGCATCTTGATGAGCTTGAGCTGACACACTCAAATAAAAAGGGGAAGATTGTTAGCACGAGATTTAAATTCGGGAACGACAAAGGAAATAAGTGACGTGGAGTGTGTTATGAAGACTTAAGGAAATCTTAACAAAAAGAAGAAAGGAAATATACTCAAGAGATTTGGTGACATCAGGATCAAAGAGTATATAAAGAACTTGTTGGACATGTTTTTAGGGTTGGCCATCAAGATTGAGAGAGATAGAAATTGTTATCTTTGAACAGACTTGAGAGAGACACAATAGTGATTTTTGTGAAAAAGGTGAGAGGAAAAACGCAGAGAGCGCTAAGAGGTCCAGATCAGAGTTGATCTAGGTTTTTCTAGAACTTGAATGGTGTCGAACTAAGGGGTGTCTTAGTGTCGAGTAATTCCATTTAAGAAAAGCTTGTGTAAGACTGTCTAAGTAATTTTAATAAAGGTTTTAAGGACACATGCACGTTACCGAACCTCGTAGAATTTTTGTGTGTTCATATTCATGTTTCTATAAATGGTATCAGAACAGGTTCTTGATAGAGATTCAGTCTTATTTTGGGTAGATCTTGGATTCTAACGAGAATATGACACAAGATAAATCTATGTCACACAATTCGTTGATGTTGGATGGATTGAACTATGGTTGTTGGAAAGCCTGAATATGAGCACACATAAGGAGCATTGATGAAGACGCTTGGACAACAGTTGAATTGGGTTGGACAAAACCTACTAGTGAAAAAAGAGATGGTGAAGAATTATAAAACCAAAAGATAAGTGGTCTAAGTCTGATACAAAAAAGTCTACGTTCAATGCAAAAGCTCTAGATGCATTGTTTAACTCCGTGGAAGATAATCAATTCAGTTTGATAAATAGTTGCGTCTCAGCCAAATAAGCATGGGATATATTGGAGAATTCCAATATTGCAGATTGTGTTAACTCACCAAGAATAAAGAAAAAGCTTATTCAAATCTGGAGCAGTACAAAATCAAAAGCTGATGAAGATGGTCTTAGTTTGTTAGCCTTACATGGAGTTATAGAATCTGAGAAGCAAAATGAAAAATAGAAATATGATGACGTCTGTGTGACACAGCAAGAGCCTGTTCCACTGAACAATCATTCTGAAAGTGACAACGAGTTGGATATTCAAGTCGAGAACAAGAAGCTTTATGCGAGTTGGGTTAATTTAAGTTATGATAACCTTCAGCTAATTAGAGAGAAAATAATGCTTGAAGCCAAAGTGAAAATAAGGGAGTTAGAACAATATCAAGGAAATATCACAAGTGAGACGTCGTCTTTTGAAAAACATAAGCTAGAAAAAGAAAATATTTGAGTTGAAGAAAACTTTCGGGTCAGAACAAGAGAAGAGCGAGGAGCTTAGACGTGAGTTGGAAGACACTTGGAGAAGAATTCTTTTGCTAAAAAAGGGAAGCTCGTCAGAACAAGATAATCCGAAGAACGAACAAATAAATTCGAGATTTAAGAAGCAAGAATAAAAGAGCACTTTGCAACCTGTGTTTTCTATGAATCGATCGAGGAAAATTGGATGGTGTTCAAGAATCAAGTGTATAAAGCCTGGAAGAGAGGATTGTGCTTCATTGAACCAGGAAGATGCCGAAAATTCTGGATAGCAAAACGTGATTTATATCCCGAGAGTTCATATCGTTATCAAAATACTCAGGTTATGAGACTCGTGACACAAGATGAAGTTGTGTCACACAGCAAGACAAGGATTTAGTGTTTTTATCTGAGTGTGCACTCAAGCAGGGGGAGATTGATATGCAGGGATGCTTGGGGAGCATCTTGATGAGCTTGATTTGACACACTCAAATAAAAAGGGGGTGATTGTTAGCACGAGATTTTAATGGGGGAACGACAAAGGAAATAAGTGACGTGGAGTATGTTATGAAGACTTAAGGAAATCTTAACAAAAAGAAGAAAGAAAATATACTCAAGAGATTTGGAGACATCAAGATCAAAAAGTATATAAAGAAGTTGTTGGACATTTTTTTAGGGTTGGCCGTCAAGATTGAGTGAGATAGAAATTGTGGTCTTTGAGAAGACCCAAGAGAGACACAATAGTGAATTGAGTGAAACAGGTGTGAGGAAAAATGCAGAGAGCGTTAAGACGTCAAGATCAGAATTGATCTAGGGTTTTCTAGAACTTGAATGGTGTCGAACTAAGGGTGTCTTATTATCGAGTAATTCCATTTAGGCAAAGCTTGTGCAAGATTGTCTAAATAATTCTAATAAAGGTTTTGTGAACGCAGGCACGTTACCAAACCTCGTGGAATTTTTTTGTGTTCATATTCTTGTTTCTACAACTGGTATTAGAGCAGGTTCTCGATAGAGATTCAGTCTTGTTTAGGGTAGATCTTGGATTCTAACGAGAATATGACACAAGATAAATATGTGTTACACAGTTCGTTGATGTTGGATGGATTGAACTATGGTTGTTGGAAAGCCAGAATACGGGCACACATAAGGAGCATTGATGAAGACGCATGGACAACGGTTGAATTAGGTTTGGACATAACCTACTAGTGAAACAAGATATGGTGAAAAATTATAAAACCAAAAGATAAGTGGTCTAAGTCTGATAAAAAAAAAGTCTACGTTTAATGCAAAAGCTCTGGATGCATTCCGTAGAAGATAATCAATTCAATTTGATAAAGAGTTGGTTTCAGCCAAAGAAGCATGGATTATATTGGAGAATTCCAATATTGCTGATTGTGTTAACACACCAAGAATAAAGAAGAAGTTTATTCAAAGCTGGAACAGTACAAAATCAAAAACTGATGAAGATAGTCTTAATTTGTTAGCCTTACATGATTTATAGAATATAAGAAGCGAAGCGAAAAATAGAAATTTGTGGACGTCTGTATGACACATGAAGAGCCTGTTACAAACAGTGATTCTGAAAGTTACAACGAGTTGGATATTCAAGTCGAGTACAAGAAGCTTTATGCGAGTTGGGTAAATTTAAGTTATGATAACCTTCAGCTAGTTAGAGAGAAAAGAATGCTTGAAGCCAAAATGAACATAATGGAATTAGAACAACATAAAGGAAATATCACAAGTGAGACGTCAACTTTTAAAAAACATAAGCTAGAAAAATATTGAGTTGCAGAAAACTCTCGGGTCAGAACAAGAGAAGAGCGAGGAACTTGGACGTGAGTTGGAAGAAACTTGGAGAAGGATCCTTGTGCTAAACAAGGGAAGCTCATCAGAACAAGATAATCCGAAGAATGAACAAATAAATTCGAGATTTAAGAAGCAAGAATAAAAGAGCACATTGCAACCTGTGTTTTCTATGAATTGATCGAGGAAAACATCACATTCTTGGGCATTTTTGGGGTTTTGGAGAGTTTGGTCATCAGAGAAGACATTGTATGGTGTTCAAGAATCAAGTGTACAAAGCCTGGAAGAGAGGATTGTGCTTCATGGAACCAAGAAGATGCGGAAAATTCTGGATAGCAAAACATGATTTATATCTCGAGAGTTCCTATCGTTATCAGAGTACTCAGGTTATGAGACTCGTGACACAAGATGAAGTTCTGTCACACAGCAAGACAAGGATTTAGTGTTTTTATTTGAGTGTGCACTGAAGGAGGGGGAGATTGATATGCAGGGATGCTGGGGGAGCATCTTGTTGAGCTTTAGTTGACACATTCAAATAAAAAGGGGTGATTGTTAGCACGAGATTTTAATGTGGGAACGACAAAGGAAATAAGTGGCGTGGAGTATGTTATGAAGACTTTTTGGAAATCTTAACAAAAAGAAGAAAGAAAATAGACTCAAGAGATTTGGAGAAATCAGGATCAAAGAGTATATAAAGAAGTTGTTGGACATTTTTTTAGGGTTGGTCGTCAAGATTGATTGAGATAGAAATAGTGATCTTTGAGCAGACCCGAGAGAAACACAATAGTGAATTGAGTGAAACAGGTGTGGGAAAAAACGCAAAGAGCGTTAAGAGGTCAAGATCATAATTGATCTAGGTTTTTCTAGAATTTGAATGGTGTCGACTAAGGGGTGTCTTAGTGTCGAGTAATTCCATTTAGGCAAAGCTTGTGTGAGATTGTCTAAATAATTCTAATAAAGGTTTTCAGGATGCAGGCACGTTACCGAACCTCGTGGATCTTTTTGTGTTCATATTCTTTTTTCTACAACTGGTATTAGAGCTAGTTCTCGATAGAGATTCAGTCTTGTTTTGGGTAGATCTTTGATTCTAACGAGAATATGACACAAGATAAATATGTGTTACACAGTTCGTTGATGTTGGATGGATTGAACTATGGTTGTTGGAAAGCCAGAATACGGGCACACATAAGGAGCATTGATGAAGACGCATGGACAACGGTTGAATTAGGTTTGGACATAACCTACTAGTGAAACAAGAGATGGTGAAAAATTATAACACCAAAAAATAAGTGGTCTAAGTCTGATAAACGAAAGTCTACGTTTAATGCAAAAGCTCTGGATGCATTCCGTAGAAGATAATCAATTCAATTTGATAAAGAGTTGGGTCTCAGCCAAAGAAGCATGGATTATATTGGAGAATTCCAATATTGCTGATTGTGTTAACACACCAAGAATAAAGAAGAAGTTTATTCAAAGCTGGAACAGTACAAAATCAAAAACTGATGAAGATAGTCTTAATTTATTAGCCTTACATGATTTATAGAATCTGAGAAGCGAAGCGAAAAATAGAAATTTGAGGACGTCTGTATGACACATGAAGAGCCTGTTACAAACAGTGATTCTGAAAGTTACAACGAGTTGGATATTCAAGTCGAGTACAAGAAGCTTTATGCGAGTTGGGTTAATTTAAGTTATGATAACCTTCAGCTAGTAAGAGAAAAAAGAATGCTTGAAGCCAAAATGAACATAATGGAATTAAAACAACATAAAGGAAATATCACAAGTGAGACGTCAGCTTTTAAAAAACATAAGCTAGAAAAAGAAACTATTGAGTTGCAGAAAACTCTCGGGTCAGAACCAGAGAAGAGTGAGGAGCTTGGACATGAGTTGGAAGAAACTTGGAGAAGGATCCTTGTGCTAAACAAGAGAAGCTCATCAGAACAAGATAATCCGAAGAATGAACAAATAAACTCGAGATTTAAGAAGCAAGAATAAAAGAGCACATTGCAACCTGTGTTTTCTATGAATCGATCGAGGAAAACATCACATTCTTGGGTATTTTTGGGATTTTGGAGAGTTTGTTCATCAGAGAAGACATTGTATGGTGTTCAAGAATCAAGTGTACAAACCCTGGAAGAGAGGATTGTGCTTCATGGAACCAAGAAGATGCGGAAAATTCTGGATAGCAAAACATGATTTATATCTCGAGAGTTCATATCGTTATCAGAGTACTCAGGTTATGAGACTCGTGGCACAAGATGAAGTTGTGTCACACAGCAAGACAAGGATTTAGTGTTTTTATCTGAGTGTGCACTCAAGCAGGGGGAGATTGATATGCAGGGATGCTAGGGAGCATCTTGATGAGCTTTAGTTGACACACTCAAATAAAAAGGGGTGATTGTTAGCACGAGATTTTAATGCGGGAACGACAAAGGAAATAAGTGGCGTGGAGTATGTTATGAAGACTTAAGGAAGTCTTAACAAAAAAGAAGAAAGAAAATAGACTCAAGAGATTTGGAGAAATCAGGATCAAAGAGTATATAAAGAAGTTGTTGGACATTTTTTAGGATTGGTTGTCAAGATTGAGTGAGATAGAAATAGTGATCTTTGAGCAGACTCGAGAGAGACACAATAGTGAATTGAGTGAAACAGGTGTGAGGAAAAACGCAAAGAGCGTTAAGAGGTCAAGATCAGAATTGATCTAGGTGTTTCTAGAATTTGAATGGTGCTGAACTAAGGAGTGTCTTAGTGTCGAGTAATTCCATTTAGGCAAAGCTTGTGTAAGATTGTCTAAATAATTCTAATAAAGGTTTTCAGGACGCAGGCACGTTACCGAACCTCGTGGAATTTTTGTGTGTTCATATTCTTGTTTCTACAACTGGTATTAGAGTTGGTTCTTGTTGGGAGACGAGTTTTAAAAATTTGTAAAGACCTAAATACCGCTCCTAGCCCGCAAGA
>OVAN01006939.1:0-20424 GCA_900406275.1 Anastatica hierochuntica | reverse complement strand
TTTGTGTGTATATATATATATATATATATATATATATATATATATATATATTGGAAAATAACAGATGTCCAATTTTTAAAATTTTCCTATTCCTGGTTTTCTTAGGTTTTAACAGATTTTGAATTTTAGTAATCGCTTTAGTAATAAAAATTACGAATATCCGTTTTTGTCAGATTAAGCAAACATGAATAATGGATCGAATCAAATATCACATACATTTGTCCCAACCATATACAATGGTACTAGAGCATTATCATTGATTAGTTTAACTAATACAATATAATTTAATATACGTTATAAAAGTCTCTCATTTTTATTGCTCTGAATGGTGAAAGCGGATTAGGCGGTGCAAAACAAGTGGATTAAGTAGTATGGCGCGGTTTGAGTGCGGTTGGTGCTGAGAAAACGCATATTAGGAAACAAGTGTAGTTATTTTTTCGTATATGTGGTTTTCTCCGGTTTTAACAGATATTCAATTTTAGTAATTGTTTAACAAAAAATTATATCCAGATTTGTCAGATTAAATCAACGCGAATAATGAATCGAATCAAATATCATATATATATATATTGCCCAGTCCTATATAATGGTATTAGAGCATCAGCATTGATTTGCTTAACTAATACAATATAATTTAACATATGTTATAAGAGTCTTTCATTTTTAACGCTCAAAATGGTGAAAGCAAATTAGGTGATTCAGAACAAGTGGATTAAGTAGTAGATCCGTTTTGAGTGCAGTTGGGGTTGAAAAATCATACATTGGAAACAAGTGCATTTATTTCAAAGCAAATAATGCGAGATAATGTTTTTGAAGGACAACTGAAATAACATATGCATCGGCTTAGTATAATAGATAAATAGTTTACGTATAAGTAAACTAATAATATTAGTATATTTTGAAATGAAAATACTTAATTTATTTATATATTGTGAATAATGATACTGTAAGTTATATATTTATGTTAATTAATTATTATTTGTAATTTTTAATTAAAAGATATTTTGATTATTTGATGTTATAAATAACTAATAGATCATATATTTATACATATTATGTTTTTCTTTTTTCAACTTAAATGTTATCAATTAAATTATATTATATTTTTGCAAATTAATAATTAAAAAAGAATTGATAAAAATAGCTAAAAAATATCAAAGTTAAAATTATTATTTTATCAATTATATATATATGTGCTATAAATACCACAATATTTTTAAAGTGAAATAATTATTTGAAATTAAATTAATAATATAATATAAAAGGGTATTTACCCTTAAACCACACATGTATGATGCCTAAGAAAAGTGCCCAAATACCATAATAAGATTTAAATGATGTGTAGTCATTTTAAATATAAAAAAACAATGTCATGTTTATATTTTTAGCTAAATAATTACTATATATTAAAAAAAATAACACAATATAAAATCATATTTACAGTTAAATTTAGTTTTTATTATATTTAATTATTTAAGAAAAATGGTCATTTTTATGTTTGAATAGTGACGTCCACCCTCTCTTTCTTTTCACATTCAAGACCTAAATCTCTCGTCTTATTCTCTTTCCTTCTTTTATATTAGACTTTTATCCTCTGTTTTTGTAAAGAAAAATTGTCGACAATAAACAATAGTACTACAATATTTCTCTAGATGTAAAATACACAGTTTATTTTTAATGTGAGAAATAGACTCAACAACTAGAGCAATCATCTTTTAATTTCTAAAAAAATTTATTTTTAAAAAAACTAATAAACAACTATTAGAAATTGTCTAAGTGGATGGTCTTCAACTCAACATTTATCGTAATTATGATAACCAAATTAACTTCTCATATTATTTAGATTTTATTTAAATTGCTGGTGTGAGATTTTATATGATCATCTCTATTTCTCAAGATGATTCTTTTTCATTTTTTTTGTATTGAATTTCACTTTATAACTAGTGTTAACCAATATATGTTTCATCATGTTTGGGTAAGCAAATTAAACTCTAACAACATGTTAGGATTTATAACATTCTAATTTGAACACATTATCATAAACTTGGTAGTGTTCCAAATATTGTAACATTTGATTTTAGTAAGCGTTATTATGAACATACTTTTATAAATTATGAAGAGACACTACTTATATGTCGACATAGTTTTGTTCGGAACTTAATCTTACTTTATGATTAGAACTAAAATTTTTGTTCAATTCAAAAAAATATTAAAAAAATAAATTCTTGTTACAAAGTATCATTATATCAATACAAATTTTGTTTTTGTTTTTTTTAAATAACATAATGTAAATCCTAAAAAGTAAACCTTAAACCTCTAAAATTAATCATCAAACAAAAAATATTAAACGGCGAAAGAAACCAAAAAAATTAAACTTTAAACCCTAAAAATTAATTTTAGACCCTTAAAATTACTTTTAGTGTGTAGTATTCTATAAAATAAATAAAACGGTATAGTTGTCGATCTCAAAAAATATGAGGCATATTTCCCCAGAAACTTGTTTTAATAGCATTATAAAAAATTTCTCAATTGTTTTATTTATATCATCATATTTGGGTCAATAAACTAAATTATAATACCATTTTATAAGTTTCTAATTCATTTATTAATGAGTAAATTGACTTTTATTCTTTAGATAACATTTAAATTTGAACTTTTGCTTGTCATGGTTTGAATTCAAACTTAAATTCTACAGTTATGATGTTGAATTCAGACATTTAGTCCATTTTTTCTATTTTATTAGTTCTTTTAGATTTTTGTTGTAGTTTATAAGTTTTTTCACAAAAAATTATGTAAATTTTAAAATAAAATTATTAACTAGGTAATTGGTTCGCACCATGTGCGTGCATGAGAACATTCGTTATATTACCATATAATATTATTAACTTTTAGGTTTGTTTGATATATCAACCATTGTTCATATTATTTACGTTATTCATTATATATTACATGTGTGGTAAAGTAATATTTAGTAATTATTAGTTATTACTATAGATACACATCCTAGAATAAAAGTAATGTAATTTTTTTATGTAACTTAAGGTTATTTAACTTCAATTAACACATCTTTGTTTGCATAATCCCACAGAATTATAAAAGTGTCAATAGATAACTTAAATAATATAAAAGTGTTGACACAATAGCATATAAAAAATGTGTTGTAACAAGAGCATATAAAAAATATGTAGTACTAAAATACACGTCCAAAAGGATTGGATTATGGTGCACGATAAATTAACTTTTGCTTTCCTAATTTAAAGATTTTAAAAACTTATACGTTACTATTTACTAAATTGAATACATGTTTGGTATTCAAGGAAATAGTTGTATATTCTTATAAAAATTTGTAGTGTTTGGCATATGGTTTGCAATTAATTTCGTTAATCAAATTATAGTAACATTTTGTTTGGCAGCCTCCTTAAGTTGGTTCATGCTTAATTTTTTATTTGTAGACTCTAATTAAAAAAAATTCCAAAAAGGTAATTCTCATCAGCCAATCATATTATAACGTTTTAATATCAAACTCTCATATGAACACCATGTGTAAAAAATCATTTAAATCACTTCTCATTTCTATCATGTTTTTATTGTTTTGCGAATGGATTTTAGAATTAGCATCGTCCAGAAGGTCTACAAAAATAATGAAGTTAACGTCCATATAAAAACACACATAAAGAAAATAACAATCTCTATATAAAAAACACTTGATGTTATTTTCAGAACATTCTATAGAGAACTATCTACTTAACATTCTATCCCTTATTATACATGTACAATTCGGAAAAAAAATCATTAAGAGTTTGATACTAAATTTAAAAACTTTTCCAAACATTAAAATTATCTTTACATTAACATGTCTTTTGTTAATATTTTTTAAAATAAAGATTAAAACCACATGTAGTCAAACGAACCAATGATGTGCATGTAGATATTTTTTGAACATATAAACACAATCTTGGTAAGAGTATAAAGCTGACTATGTATTGTCAAGTCAAGTTAGGTCTTCAACACAATCTATATATTTTAATATTCTTTAAAATAAAAAAATTTGTAAAACTTTAAAAAACCTAAAACACATTCGTAAAATCTTATAGTTAGTACATAATTATTCAATATATGTTTACCAAAACTACGAAATCTTCAAAGTTAATAATCATCTAATACACAAACCTTTTTCAAATATGTGAAAAAAACCCGAGAAGAACATGCATATAATTTATATAACCGTTAATAAACGTACCATTTGTGTTATTTTTTGAAGAATATTTTGAATCACGGAGGTTGATTTGATGTCGGAATTTTCTGTAAAAGAACAGATTCATACTAATAACTAAAAGATGTCCAAACCGTTATTAATAAAGCTTGAAAAACAAAAAGATGAGTTCATAATGGACATCTTAAGAACATGCATTTTAATGTAAGTTATTATCATAAGAAGAACTTACCATTTGCGATTTTTCTTTCTGAAATATCTTGGTTGACTGAATAAGAATTTGAACTCGACATTACTAAATCAAGAAACAAAAAGAAAATGTAAGATTAGTATATATTTACGCAATAATATATACAAAATAAAAAATTAAATAGATGTCTAACATCACCTTCACGATTCCTAACGGTATGAGAAAGAGTGTTCTTGATCCTTAATAATCGGTGTTCTTAAACCCTAGTTTTGTTTCTAGAGAAAGAAATGGAACAACGATGAAGAAGATGAAGATTGTTTCTTGATATTGACATATGCTAACTTATATATATATTGATAATATATATTCATTAACATTAAATAAATCGTAAGCCCATTGTTAGCCCATACTAAAGCCCAAAAGAAGTTAGCATATGCATTTTAATGTCCTCATATTAATAAGTTTGGCTAAAGCCCATTTATAAAATTTTAAAAACGTAAATTATTATTTTTAATGGTATAATTAATAAAATCACGAAAAAATAAATAAAGACAGTTTGATATTATAAAAGCTTCAATCAGAAAATTAATAAAACCACGAAAAACTCAAGAGTAGAATAATCATTCATAAACTTAAACATTCGAGTAATAAAAAAACATTTCAAAGTAAATAATAAATATGATTGAAACTTGTTTTTACGTGGATCATTGTTCTCTCAAGCATCATCTCTTGCTATGGAGCCTAAAATCACAATTTACACTACATTATTAAATTATAAATGTTAATTCTATATAATAAATTTATTACACACCTTTCCTTGAAATCATGAACTTCGGACAAATTGGGATTCAACAACATCTGAAACCCACCACAATTACCATTTGAGATTGTACGCTTACATGTGCATTGGTGATGATATTCGTGATTAAAAGATTTTGGAAATTATAAAAAATAAAAGTAGGTTGTATTATGATTAAAAAGACAACCTCTCTAGTCTCTAACCGTTGTAAACCTTAAAACTAATATTTCGAGGGAGTCGATGTTGTTCATCATCAAGTCACAGAATTGATCAACATGTTGATTCCACATTATAGAATATACTACTTCATCGCTATTTTAAAAGAAAATAAATAAAACGAATATGAGTTTATAATGATTATAAATAATTATAAATAATAAACATTTTTTTATATAACTTACTCTATGTCTCGCAATTGGAAAGTAATATCTTTTATGATCACTCTTGGAGCTCATGGAATTTGAACTTTCAAAGTTCCGACGTTCGAAATTTGACCAATTACATATGAAGTATTAAAAAAGGATTAGTAATATACTAAAGAATCATAATTTAAATTTCGAATAACATATAAGATATATAATACTTACCAACCAGATATTTGGTGTCAAAATCCACATCTTTGATTTTGGTGAAATCAACATAATCAACAAAATTATTATCAGATATCATAGATATTCTAAATATGATAGTTTGAGATTTGAAACTAATTCTGAAAGGATGTTTTGTGGTTCGATGATATGAATCCATTGCAAAACATCAAAGTTTGTTATTCTTTTCTAAACTCCTCCAGTTTTCAATCCCTCTTCAAAGATATTGACAAGCTCATGTTTGACAGACGCATTAATTTTATTACCCTACAAAATATTAATGAACTAATGAAGAGAGTATGAAATAACGCTACTTGAGTATTTGATTTAAAAGTATAAATAGAAAATGTTAATATATATATATATATATTAATAAAAATATAAAAATGTTTGAATATATTTTTAAGCACAACTTTAATATAAAATTTTAAAATCTTATGTAGACTTACATATTCATCCACAAGGACTGATTCAAGATTGATACCATGTGCATAAGATTGTTTCCACACGTTTAAAACCCTAACATTAATAGTAAAATCTTTAGGAGGTATAATGACTTCATGAACATTAACATGAACCATTGAAGGGATGTGTTCTTTAATCTAAGAAATAGCAATAGAAAAAATCGTTTAGAAACTATGTTATATGCTCTTACGACCACACCTTATTTATACAATTCACTAAGCTTATTTGTCAAGGAAATTTAAATGTTAGATTTCTTAATTTTGTAATATTTTAAATTGACGGTTCCATATATGTAGGTTCAAATTTTCGGAGATTATAATTGTATTAGATACTTCCATAATTTAATAATTCTTTAAATATGATTTCAATATGTATTGATTATATTTTAATTACATTCCATGTTTATGTTTACTATGAAGATAATTGTGTTATTTGACTTATTTGTTTCCATAATTTGTAGACCGAAATAATAGACCAATATAATTATAGTTTAATACTCTCTCCGTATCAAGATACTTGATGTTTTAGAGAAAATGTTTTGTATCAAATTAGTTGATGTTTTCATATTTCTATATAAATATTAATTACTTTTTATGTTTTTAACTTTTTGTATTCTGAATAATGTTTTATCGTTGGTTGAATTGAGGTTAGGTTGATAATAAATAGTGTTTTAGTTTAGAAAATAGTAAAAATTAAATAATTTCTTAATTTATGTGCAAGAGCCTAAAACATCAAATAATTTGATACAAATGAAATATTACCTTTTTTATACAAAATGCATATAAAGAAATAAATTATGTTACCTAAACTTCTTAAACTGTAAAATCTATAATTATTAGCTCCCACGGTTTAATTACCTTTATTTTTGTCAAAAAATATTAGAAAAAATGGAGAAAATTAAAACTCACCAACCAATCAAATTAAAATGATTATTTCTTAAACGCACATATGAATGACACGTGGACATTTACAACTAAAGTTACTTCTCTTTTAATATATAATATGATTATTGTTTTTATTGTTTGTTAACATCTGATTTGTTAGCATTAATGTAATTTTTATTTTTATTTTGGACAAAAGACAAACTTGTTATTTTTATTGTTTAAATAAAAATAACTTATAAAATAAAACAGAGAGAATATTAGGTTCTTAAAATGTTCAGAATAAAAAAATTATTATAATTGTTTCACAAAAGAATATCACAACAATCCAAATATTAATAAAAAAATGTTATTATAGAAGAAAAAAGGGCAACAGAGATGAGAAAAAGAGAGCAAGAGATTTTATAACTCATGACAAAAAAAAAAAGAAAAAAAAAAAGAAAAGAAAAAGTGCACACTGCTGATGTGGAAATATAATCCAATAAGAGCAGAGCAACGTCCTTATTAACACCGATAAGGTTATCGTGATGTGGCAAAACAGCCGCATGACAACAAATTCCTTTTGTCTTTTCTTCTGTCTAATTTATAATTTGCTCGCTTTATCTAAATTATACTGACTGTTTTTTCTTTTTTCTAACTTATTCAATTCAATTTACAAATTTGTTTGATTTTCATATAAGATATCGTCTAAATTATATAGAATAAAATTAAAAATATATCGATAAAATTAGTCATAAGGATTTTTTTACAATCTTGTCTGCAATTTTATTCGAAGATTTTGGAATCCATGAAAACATTACATCTTGAAATCATTCGGCCGTAGATCAACATTTTGATTAAATTGTGTAATTAAAATGTAACGGGATTTTTAATAATCTTCACTAATTTCCTCACGTATTTCATGCAAAATGTTACAATATACCACTATAATACTTTCGTTTAATATGTAGTTAGTTAAATATCAATAATTTTTATTGGTTATTTGAAAAAATAAAAAATGAATTGAATATACAAAACTAATATCAAAACATGAGACGACATTTTTTAAAGGTAAA
Source organism: Anastatica hierochuntica (assembly GCA_900406275.1). Taxonomy (NCBI): domain Eukaryota; kingdom Viridiplantae; phylum Streptophyta; class Magnoliopsida; order Brassicales; family Brassicaceae; genus Anastatica; species Anastatica hierochuntica. The sequence continues at coordinate 12,234 of OVAN01006939.1, read as the reverse complement.
AACAAAAAATTTCAAACAACAATTTTTCAGAACAGAAGGGTATATTAATGGAATTTTCAGAAGAAAGAGAGCAAATGATTGTTGGTGATTGTAGGGACCATTTGACGTGGCATGGGAAGAGTGGTTGAATAAAACCGACGGCTGTAGTGAGTTGGATTTAATCCCTATGGACGGTTGCGATGCAGTTGTCGGACCTAATATGCGTTTCTTTCTGGTCCAATGGACCCACTTCCACGTCACTGCAACTTATTTTAGACCTTAGTGCGAAACAGAACCCATGAAACGACGCTGTTTCTATTATGCTGTCCATGCAATAATTTATGTTAGTTTAGTGATAGGCTTGCGTTCTTGCTAAAGGAGAGCCTTTTCAATCTTTCTTTTTCAATTTTTTTGTTGTCACTACCAAATATATAAACGATATTTTATATATATTTTTTTGATAATTCAGGTGTCCTGATCTCCATCAAGATGGATCCAAACTAGTCGGCAGGGGTCCGAAGGTTCCCGTACTTTTTGGGACACATAGACATCTCATCTCTTTCACCGTCGTTCCCGAGGCGCTGATGGTCGCATGTGAAATTCTCAGTGCCCGAAATTCGAACCCATATGACGGAACTCACATCCGTAAGCCTTTTACCACCAGGGCTAGAAGTTTCGAATATTTTATATAAAACATAAGATTATATATAATATATGGTATGTATAGCTTCAAAAGTATTTTCATTTCCATTCTTAATATTATTTTTTATAAACAACATTATACATATAAATAAATTTCAAGAAGTTTGACGCAGTAGAAAAAAATTAATTGAATTACTTAAATATTATAAATGATGGGACTGTTGAAACTTATGAATTATATGAACTATATATAGCAGTTTTGTACATTTAAAGATGGTAGTGGGTAGAATTGGCATGACAATAATTTTAACTGTGGATCAATCTAAGCTTATCTCAAACTTTTTAATGTGTAACGTTATTGCTTATTAAAAACTGAATTTCAAGTCTATCGAAATGATAAGATTGACATAATATATTTATGTGTACAAGAGTGTGACAGTCTATAATATTCCTGGGGGAGAACAAGGCTCATGACATAGGACAAAAAAAATATGATAGAAGCAAATATTTATTATTAAAGTCGGTCCCAAATGAAAACTATGTTTTGGTGATGGGGCGGCGAGGCTAAGTTAAACTAAGCATAAAACTCCATTATCTACCATAAATTTAGAATTAAAAGGTTGATGTTATTATGATAGCTCCACAATCATTCTTTAAATTATCCGAATCTCGAATAAGTTAAGTGGTAAATATTAGTTTAAGCTTTGTAGCATTTCTTTTTCTAAAAAGTCGAATTATATGTTGTTAACAGAGAATAAACATTTAACTATCATCTGTAAATTAAGCAAGTATACTAAATAGTACGATTATTTAATTATATTATGAAAATAAGTAGTATATATGAATGCCCTAGCTAACTAATGGATATATGAAATTTTGCTTGGAAAAAACAATATAATATATTACGCAATATATGTACATATACATTAGTTTTTTTTTTGTGTTAATAAACATGTATATTAGTTATGAAGTAATGATTAGATTAGTTTGGATTACATATCAAGACAGCTAGCTAGGTAATTAATCATAATTATCATACACATTTCTATATTCATTCATTGAAACGAATAATTAAAAAAAAAATCCATAAACCTATGGAGGAAAACTTAATAATACGTAGCTTACAATTATTAAGATGTAAGTATGCAACATTAACAAAGAGCATCGACTAAGAACTCACTCTATATAAGCAACCTTCCTCATTCATCTCTTCACCAATAACATAACCAAAAAAACACATTAACTTTTCTTATATAAAAACAAATGGCGAAGGACGTGGAAGGAGTAGAGGCAACTCAGGCGAGAGACTACGAAGATCCGCCGCCTACTCCGTTTATAGACGCGGAGGAGCTCACTAAGTGGTCTTTATACAGAGCTGTCATCGCTGAGTTTGTAGCCACTCTTCTCTTCTTGTACGTCACTGTTTTGACTGTCATCGGCTACAAGATTCAGTCAGACACTAAAGCCGGCGGCGATGTCTGCGGCGGCGTTGGAATCCTCGGTATCTCATGGGCTTTCGGCGGCATGATCTTCATCCTTGTCTACTGCACCGCCGGTATCTCAGGTATCATATACCGAACCGGACGGGTCCATACCCGGCTCAAGTCTTTTACAATATTGTTTATTTTAATTACACAGATGCTCTTTGATTTCTTGTTTATTTGAGTTTTAACCCAAAACTTTGTAAAGGTGGTCACATCAACCCTGCGGTGACGTTTGGATTGTTCTTGGCCCGTAAGGTATCGTTGATTCGGGCGGTGCTATACATGGTGGCTCAGTGTTTGGGAGCCATTTGTGGAGTTGGGTTTGTCAAAGCCTTTCAAAGCTCTTACTATGTGCGTTACGGTGGCGGAGCAAACTCTCTAGCTGATGGATACAGCACAGGGACTGGCCTCGCCGCAGAGATTATCGGAACTTTTGTTCTTGTCTACACTGTCTTCTCAGCCACTGATCCTAAACGAAACGCAAGAGACTCACACGTTCCGGTTAGTATTACTTATTGTTTTTGTCAATTTTAAGATTGTTAATTGAGATGATGAATATAATGAAACTAACACTTTGGAATTTAATTATGAAATGAATAGGTGTTGGCGCCACTTCCCATTGGATTTGCTGTGTTCATGGTACACTTGGCCACTATTCCGGTCACCGGAACCGGTATCAACCCGGCGAGAAGTTTCGGAGCAGCCGTTATCTTCAACGAGAGCAAGCCATGGGATGACCATGTATGTTTCTTTTCTTTCTAGTTTAAACTAATTAATCAAACTATAATTCTAAATTGTACTAATGAAATATTATTTGTGGACTATTTAACAGTGGATTTTCTGGGTGGGACCATTCATTGGAGCTGCGATTGCTGCGTTTTATCACCAATTCGTTCTAAGAGCTTCAGGTTCAAAGTCACTTGGATCATTCAGAAGTGCAGCCAACGTTTGAACTTAAGCATAAAGAAACATAATAATCATAATAACAAACAAATACAAAAAGGTTGTTGTTATGTATGTACAAAAGTGGAAACTCCTTTTTTTTTTTTTCTATGTCAAATTATTTTTTCTGCTTTCGTGGGTGGTGTGATGCTTTGATATGTGGCGATGCAAATGTTTGTGTACTTGGGGAAAAACAATCAATGAAATCAAATTGTTTTTGCCTCATTTTTAGTTTTTTTTTCTTTCTTCGCAATCAAATAATTTGCATAGATCAAATGTCAGTCTTAATAAGTTTCCGGATAATATACATTAAAACCTTATCTAAATGATACCCTAGCAAAAATTCGAGAGAGAGTTAGAGAGAGAGACAGTGAAAAACCCTAGCAGCCATCGTTCTCTTCCGGCGTCCGCCTTTGTGCCTTGGACACTGTCTCTTTCATCTCATTTTTTTGTCTTGGACACTGTCTCTTCCCTTCTTCGATATATCTTTGGTCTCTGATCTCATCGGTTCTTCAGATCTCAGATTTGGCCGCGATCGAAATTTGATTTAGGTGGTTCCCGAGCTACTGGAGTCATGACGAGTTGAGCTAGGAAGATGGACGACGTTGGAGGTAGCTTTAAGGCAGTAACTCGTTCGGGGCGATTTTCATCCTTCTACCTCTGACTTGGATTTAAAAGATGTCAAATCTGGTTAAGGTAGCTATTTGGGTCATCTTTCTGCCTCTGACTTGGGTCTAATTCATTTATTAATGAATAATTTGACTTTTATTCTTTGAAACGAGATCCGGCGGTCTGGTCATCTTCACCTGTCTATTTGCATTCCGGGTGCTTTTTAAGCATCTCTTCTTGGACATGAAGCTTCAGTCGTGTCCTGACAACTCTTTTTGGATCAAAGACTAAGAATGGTAATGGTGGCGAAGTCTTTTGACGGAGGTTGAAGCGCCATTGATGGTGGGAAACCCTTTTCTGTTTTGAAACAGAACTTCCGATCATGGTACGAAACCAATCGATGGATATATAGTCTTTGCATCCACCAGAATAAGGCTCGGGATATCTATCACAATCTGAAAATGAGATCTCATTGAGGAACAAGCGCTTCAGTGTCGAGTCGGTTCGATCCATGTATCTAACTCCAATCAAATGGTGATCGCTAGCTAAGTTTAGTCTCGTTTTTCTTGATTAGGTGTTCTCTTTCAGGTTAGATAATATCTCTGTTATTGTGTGATTTAAGGGACAATTCATTTACACTTTTAGGGTAAAATGAATTTGTTCTCATAGTGTAAAAACGCATGGGTGTTTGATAGGGTAAAGTAGGATCCTAATGTGCGTTCCTACGTGATACTATATCTTCATCTATGTGTCACAAAGTGGTTGAAACCTCAGATGAGGCATTGTGGTCACAATCCGATTGTATTCAATTTGTTGGTTAATGAAATAGTAGATGTTGAGCCAAAAAAAATCTAATTGATATCCATTTCGTTTCACATATGATGACATTTTAAAGTTTTAATTTTGTTTTACAAAAAAATATCATTATACATTATCAATACAAATTTATAAGCAAAACTTCAAATTTTAACTTTATTATTTCAAGGCACTAGTTGGAGATAAAAGATTTTTCCTAATGTATTAAGGAAGCTCATAAAAATATTTTAGTATCGTTTTTTTTTTAAATTGTTGAGAAAAATATCAAAATGATACTTTTTGTGAAGCAGAGGAGTACGACTTTATAAGTTTATCCGACACAATCGTGCTTTATCTTAGATCAGTCATGGCAAGTTCTTAACTTTTAACTTTTGTGAATCTAAGCCGAAACGAGCTTTCCTGCAAAATCCCAAACGAGATCACTGGTATGAGGATATATTGAATTACTTGAATCTGTCAAGAAACTATCTAATGGGATCGATCCTTTAATGTTCTATCTTGTTGAACCGATAATCGGTTTCTAAGACTTTTGAATCCCTTGACTGGTTTAAACACTTAAGATTTTGCTCTCAATTGCCCTTTTATTTGTTTTCGGTCTTGGTATTACTCGGCCGAGGTCATAGTTTTCACTTTAAAGATTACTTCCCAAAATTAGACAGTTTTTCGGTTTGAAAACCGAGTAGTTTAATGATTTGATGAGAACCGAGGAGTTTGAGTGCTTTATTGATTAGAAATTGTTACAAGTGTTTATCTCTCTAAGTTTACTCTAATCGGTCTCTTCTCTCTTAATTTTTCGATCCCCTTCTTAATGAGTTTAACGGCCTATTTATAGGAGGTTAAGATCTATAGTAATTCGATATAATTATGATTCTAGACCGAGGTGGAATCCACGTGTCGCTACCAATTTTCTTCATGTCTTCTCTTTGCATGCATCGGTTGTGGTTGATGCCGAGGCCTCTGCATTTACTCCACGTGTCTTCTTCGAGGCGGTTTGAACTGAGGAAGTGCGTTTTATTAAATGCTCAGTGGGTCGCCTCTTGACTCCTTCATTAAATGCTGTCGGCCACTTCCTCGGCTTTAAACTGGGCCGAGGTCACGGGTTTGAGACTTAGTCAAATTTTTCTTTATATGTGATGGACTTTTTCCTTTTGATTTGGGCCCATTTAGTCTTTTTTCCTGGGCTTGGCATCTTGATGCCGAGCTCAGGTCCAACAGTTGTTCCCCCCAGGCCAGTGCACGTGTCGTCTCGTGACTGGTTAATTTTCATGTAAAAAAAGACGGTTGGGCCCACGTGCTGAGCTCTACGCGAGTGGACGATTCCTATAGGTTAGACCTAGGCTACTTTTTGCAAATGGACCTTTCGGTTTCCTCCTCGTCTCCTTTATATTCTCCTCTTTTCAGTCATTTCTTCAATTCTTCTCCACTCGCAAAAGGTAGTTTCTCTCCTCCTTCTCTCTAAGTTTTGATCTTTTGTTTTGAGTTTTACTGAGTATGTCGGTCGTATTTGTTTCTTCTTGGTCTTCCTCCTCTGGTCCTTCTAATGTGGAAGGCTCCGAAGAAAGAGTTTCTTCAAATAATAATTCCTCGATTTCACTTACCGAAGATGAGTCTTTTGATAGAAAATATAAGTTAGTTACAACACGATTGGTGGTGAGAGGTGATGAGACGGTCGGTAATATTCCTGACGAAGAGAAAGCTGATGCGGAGTCTGCGGCCCCTCCTAGTTCTTCTGCCAAACATTTTGATTATGTTGGCCGCGTTATTCCTGCCAATCCAAATTATACGTACCCTGAAGCTTGGGTTGATACTTGGCAACAAACGAAAAAGCCGGAAGAGGATCCTGAGGTCGGTAAACCAGAGAAGAAGACTAGACCTCCTCGGCTTATAGGGAAGACATTGTCCACCGAGGAGACTCTTAACTCCACTTTTCCATGGCGGCATGATGTTCCTAATCTTGTAGTTAGGGTTCCCGAGGAACATGAGCGTCCTTGGCATTGTCCCGAGGACTGGGTTTGCCTTTACGAATCTTATTTCAAATTTGGTGGACTCTGGATCCCAATCCCGAAACTTTTTACTGACTTTTGTCGGGTCAGATGTCTCGCTCCTAGCCAATTGACCGTTGCGGCGGTTCGCAACATGGTCAGCATCTTTGTCATGGGGTTTGAACTCGGCATAAATGTTGATCGGAAGCTATTTGAGGATTTTGTCCGTATTGGGAGGAATTCCACTCTTGTCGGCACTTTCTATGCTAATTTCAAAAAGAAAGTGATCACCGGGGAGACTTCCAAGACGCAAAATTGGCATACTCACTACTTTTATATGAAAGTGAATGAGACTTCGGTTGTTGATTCAGAGATGCGAATCCGATTTCTCTGGAATCAAAATCCTGGTAGCCGATTACGGAGTAATTTTTCTTATAGTAAATAAATTCCTGATTGCTAACCATTCCGCACGTCGATTTTTGTTTTGCAGTTAAAATCTTCTGTGTTCGAGCTCGTCCCCCCGGTTTTGCCGACCATCTTGAAAGCATCCAGAGGTTCGGTATCCAAAATTGGCCCGAGATTCACACTAAGAGGCTTGCGTTAGCTCTTAACCGGATTTTCGACGATAACAGAGAAATTTCTTTTTCCTCGACTTTTTTAATTCTTTCTTCTCAAATCTTTTAACTTAACTTTTTTTTAATTTAGATTTTCCTGATCTTCCAAGAGCAAGAATGGGAAGAGTATCAACCGTGCTTCCGAAGGTTCCTCGGAAGTCAAGGAAGAAGAGGGAGGCTTGTGAGAAGACTCCTGACAAAACTACCGACCTGCCTGCAGGTCAGACTCCAGAACAAGTCGTGGGTTGTAAGCAAGCCGACGCGGCCAAGTCCTCGGCTGTAGAAGCCGAGAAAACCATTTCCAAGGGAGCTTCTGCTTCTAAAGCGCCTATTACTTCGGTGGATCCTCTTTCAATTATTCCAGCCGAGGGATCTACTCATCCACCTGTTGAAGGGAATCAGGGTGAGATGCACTGGACCGAGGAGTAGCTGTCTCTAGTCGGGACTAGGCCGTCAGCTCAAGGCAAAGACGGGCACCCTTCCGATGAGGAGACAGTTGCCCAACGCCAGAAGAAGCGTGCTGCTATCCGAGCTCCGGGGGATGGCAGCAAGGAGAAGAAGAAAAAGAAGGTCCAAGCCTCCTCGGACCCTAAGAAGCATACTCCCCCATCTAAAAAGACTCAACCGAGTCCGAGGGGTTCTCAGTTGATGGAGAATGCTTTCGAGTGTGCTGTCCTTTTCAGGCAGATTGACACCATGGACTCTCCAATCACCCCGGTTGACGAGCTTCACTTTCCGGAGCTTTACAAGGACATGTCAAAATCCTTTACCGAGGTTGGTTTCATTGCTATATGTACACCTTTTGTGTTTTCTTTTTTGTAGTAGTGTTTTGCTAACATTTGTGATCTTCTTATCAGGTCGGGGACTATACAAACAGAGTTATCGAGGCTTACGATACTCTGGTTAAGCAGCTGAAGTCGAAGATCCGGTCTTTTAATCAAAAGGTCGAGGAGCTTGTTGATGCTGCTGTGAAGGCTGAGAGGGAGAAATCCCTGAAATCCAAGTAGGAGACTGCCGAGGTCACACGGCAGCTAGTTGAAGCCCGGAAGAGTCGGGTCGAGGATAGAAAGGAGTTCGAAAGGGCTCAGAAAGCTTGGGCTCTGGAGAGAGAGGACTTAACAAACAGGCTGGCTAGGGAGCAGGAGAGGCTTCGGAAGAGCCGTGACCGGGAAGTAGCTAATGAGCGCAAGAAGGTTCTTGCTGTCCTCTCTACTCGGTATGAGGCTTCCTTTCTGAAAGCCAAACGCTTTAGAGATGAAGCCAAGGCTGCCGAGGATCAAAAGCTTCTTATGGCCAAGTTTGAGGCCGATGTTGACCTGCTGGAATACCTGAAGTCGGAGTATTCTATCGATCCTCCCGCTGATTATCTAGCCGAGGTCTCTGAGAACCTGGCTAACCAAAAGGTGGCTGTCGAAAAGATGGAAATTGTGGATCTTGCAGATGAAGACCTTGATATTCACAGGCTTTCTGAAGATGCACTCCTCGGCCAGTACGGAAGCAACCAAGGTTCTCTTTCTCCCGATGAAACCGCTGGGTTGAGGTCGGCTGCCTCCAATGTCCATGAAGCTTAGGACTTAGAAATTTTGTTATATATATTTTTTGTAAAGCTGCCTATGTTATTTTTCCTTATTTCTCTCTTTTTTTGTCTTTTCGGGGCTGTATGTAGCCCGATTTTTTCTGAATACTATCATTAATGAATCGGCTTTCATCATTCTCATCTTTTGTTAAAATTCCAATCTTCAAATTTCTAACAAAATAGAGGATAAAGTACAAGTTGAAGAACTTGGCTTTTTTTTTGCGAGAACAGACTCGGCTTTAATGGAATCAATTGGGCCATTAAGACTTCAGATTTCTTTTGTAATTAAACCAAAGAATCCTTACCAGTCTTTCGGATGATCAGTCCGTCTGCTTATGAGAAGCGAACATTGCGAGTATGAACTCAGCTTAAGGATGGATCTGTTGGGCCATCTTCTGAGTTTGATATTATCAAAATCAGCTTAACTCTCGGGGAGTATATTTAAAAAGAGAGAGCTCGGCATCGCGTTTTCACTTAATCTTTTGAAAGTTCAAAAGATAAGTTTTTTTTTTTTTTTACAAAGGTATAGTTGGACCTCGGTGAGGCTGCCTACGTATCCCCGAAAGGAATCAAGCCATTCGTAGTTCAATTACAAAATAGGATATGGATATACACATAGAGCTCGACTCTGGATGCCGAGGTTGACTCCCTTGGTGATGCTAGTAATAATACCGTTTGAGATTAATTGCGTTCCATGAGTTTAAGACTTTTTCGCCGTTCATTTGGAGAAGCTCGTAAACACCTGGCTTCACAATTTTTGAGACTACATATGGTCCTTCCCAGTTTGCTCCCAGCTTGGTGATTGGTCGTTCTGCCGTGTTCTCAAAGACTCTCCTTAGCACCAACTCTCCTTCTTGAAATCGTCGGCCCCTGACCTTTAAGTTGTAATACTTCGCCGCCTTGTGTTGGTAATTTTGTATTTTGAGAAGAGCTTTGTCCCGGATTTCTTCAGCTCGGTCGAGATGTTCTTTCATCATTTCTTCATGAAGTGTCAGAATTGACCGTCGCAAACCCGGTATTGATACCTCGGCTGGTGCCATTGCCTCCATCCCGTGTGCTAGAGAGAACAGAGTTTGCCCAGTTGAGGTTCTTGGAGTTGTTCGGGGCGACCATAAGACCCCATCCAGCTCGTCGGCCCATAATCCTTTTTTCGCTTCTAACCTTTTCTTCAATCCATCAAGGATCCGTTTGTTTGTGGCTTCTGCTTATCCGTTTCCTTGCGGGTACCTTGGTGTGGATTTATTGAGTCTGATTTTCCATCTTGCACAGAAGGCCTCAAATTTATCGGATGTGAACTGAGAGCCATTATCGGTGACAATTTCATACGGCAACCCATGTCGGCAAATGATATTTTTCCAGACAAATTTCTGTACATCATCGGCAGTTATTCTTCTGAAGGCCTTTGCTTCGATCCATTTACTAAAGTAGTCGGTCAAAACTAGGATGTATTCCTTTTGGCGAGAACGTGGTAGAGGTCCGATAATATCCATTGCCCATCTCATGAATGGGTATGGCATTGCCGAGGTTGACATATAATCGGTTGGGGAGTTTATCATCGGTCTGTGCCTTTGACACTTTTCACATTTTGCGACATGCTTCTCGCAATCCGCCACCATTGTCAGCCAGTAGAAACCTTGACTGCGAACTTTGTGAACCAGGGCTCGGCCTCCCGAGTGATTCCCGGCTGCTCCTTCATGAATTTCCATCATGATTTTCCAGACTTCATTTTTTCCAACGCAGACGAGGAGTGGTCCAGAGTAGCTTTTCCAGAATAAGTAACCGTCCATCATGCAATATTGTGCGCTTCTTGTCTTTAATCGTCGAGTTGCCCACTTGCACGTAGGTAGATCCCCATCTTCCAAGTATCTTATTATTTCATCTCTCCAATCTGTTTCCTCGGGCTCCAAGACTGATGGATTGGTTTGGTTTGGTTCTTCATCGGTTGCGTTGATTACCATACATTCGCCCTTCGGAAGTTCAATGCTCGGTTGGTCTATGCTTTCTACCGGAGTCGTTCGTCGGACTGTTGGGTCCAACGTTGAGGCTAACGTAGCGAGGGCGTCGGCAGGAGAGTTATCCGACCGAGGTATTTTTGTTAAAGAGAAAACTTCAAATTCCTTTGCAAGGTCTTGAACTAACTTCAGATAGGAATCCATTCTCTCGTTCCGAGCTTCGTATTCTCCATTGATCTGGCTTGCTACTAACTGTGAGTCACAATATGCTTGGATCTGCTTTGCTCCTATTGCTTTTGCCAACCTTAAACCCGCTACTAGTGCTTCATACTCGGCTTCATTGTTTGATGCCGGGAAATTTAACCGAAATGACTGCTCTAAAATCTCATTGTTTGGTGTGACTAGCCGAACTCCAATCCTTGATCCGTGCTTTGAAGTCGATCCATCAACGTACAGCGACCATCGCTCATTGCTCGGGTTTTCATTTGTCAGCTCGGTCGGCAACTCAACTAAGAAGTCTACCAATACTTGAGATTTTGCATTGGTCTTATCTCGATATTCTATATCGTACTCACTTAGTTCAACTGCCCACTTGGCTAATCTTCCAGACAAACTCAGGCTATGGAGAATGGCTTTAAGAGGCTGATTCGAGAAAACTACTATTGCATGCGACTGGAAGTACGACCGCAGTTTTCTGGCCGATGTGACTAAGGCCAATGCTAGTTTCTCGAGAGCCGGATACCGAGCTTCTGCTCCATTTAATGACTTACTGGTATAGAAGATCGGTTTTAGGATGCCTCGGTCTTCTTTGTTTAATACGCTGCTGACCGCGTGGGATGAGACGGCAATGTATAAGTAAAGAGTTTCGCCTTCTTCAGGTTTTGATAGAATGGGTGGTGTGGTTAAATATTGCTTCAGTTGCTTGAACGCCTTTTCACATTTTTCGTCCCACTCGAACCGTTTATTGCCTCTGAGTAGCTGGTAGAAAGGTAGGCATCTGTCGGTCGATCTTGAGATAAACCGGTTTAGTGCTGCTATTCTTCCCGTCAATCTTTGAACTTCCTTTGAATTTCGAGGAGATGGTAGAGATTCGATTGCCGAGATCTGTTTTGGGTTCGCCTCGATTCCCCTTTTTGTCACAAGATAACCGAGGAATTCCCCTGATGTTACTCTGAAGGTACATTTCGCTGGGTTTAACTTCATGTTGTATTTGTCAAGAACTTGGAAACATGCCCACAAGTGTGACACGTGATCTTGTGCTTTGAGGGATTTTACTAACATATCGTCAACGTAGACTTCCATCGTGTCTCCTATTTGATCGGCAAACATCTTGTTGACAAGGCGTTGATACGTGGCTCCGGCATTCTTAAGGCCGAAGGGCATGACTCGGTAGCAATATATTCCTCGGTCTGTAATGAAAGCCGTCTTCTCTTGATCATCGGGGTGCATAATAATCTGATTGTAGCCCGAGAACGCATCCATGAAGGAGAGGAGTTCGTTCCCGGCAGTTGCTTCCACAAGCCGATCAATATTGGGCAGAGGGTAGATGTCTTTTGGGCATGCTTTGTTTAGATCTGTGAAGTCTAAACAAACTCTCCATTTTCCATTCTTTTTCTTGACCACAACCGGGTTTGACAA